>OMPJ01038541.1:0-27195 GCA_900312935.1 Carapus acus | reverse complement strand
TTTTTTTTTTTTCCCCCCCCCCCAAAAAAAAAAAAAAAAAAAAAAAAAAAAAAAAAAAAAAACAGGCATATTTTCGATTTTTGTTTTCTTGTTTTTGATTCCAAAACAAAACAAAGAAAAATGGAAATGGTTTTCGTTTTGCCATTTTTGATTCCAAAACAGAAAAACCCAAAACGGAATGTTTTTTCCTTTTTTGATTTTCAATTCAAAAAAAAAAAAGTAAAGAACGAATGTTATATGGAATATTTTCGATTTTTATTTTTTAGTGTTTTTTGTTTTTGATTCAAAAACAAAAATGGGAAGAACAAATGGTACACGGATTCACTCTGATGCTTTTTTCCTGTTTCTGTTTGATATGTCTGCACCTTTTTCTGACATGGCTGTCTCTCAAATTTTTAAAGTCCATGTGCTGAGCTGAGATATTAGCCCACCCCTGAATTTGGGTCGATGAAAGCACAATTCAATCGATTCCTTGGAGAGGTGAAAACTTTGATTCGCAACCACCACCAACCCCTGTGTTAGGAAGTGATTTTAAGAGGGACATCACCTATGCATGTTACAGAGAGATGGAGGGGGAGAAAGTGAGGGAGCAGGCAAGTGAGAGGGAGGAGGAGAGTCAGACACATGACGAGTAGGAGAGAAAAAGTGAGAGAAGGAGAGATAAGGGAGAAGGAGGGATAGTGGCAGTGAGAGGGAAAAGATTGACACAGAGGGAGGGAGATGGGTGTGAGTGGCGTCCTCCAGCTGCTGCGTGATGCTGGTGGCGTGGGGCGTGACGGACGGCGGTGAGACAGATAGGACGGGGGAGAGGGGAGACGGTATCGATCCCTCTGGACTCCATCAGCGCGAGATATCCCTCTATCGTGCCGGACGTCGGATTCCTCAACCCATCCATCTGCGACCCGTCTCACGCGGGGACACGACGGGAGAGAGAAGGAGAGAGAGAGAGAGAGAGGGAGAGGAAGAGAGAGAGAGAGAGGTGGCGGCTCCTCAAGGCTCACCTGACCGTCTGCTGCCCCGCCCCCGCCGCGCTGCACACCAGCAGCAAGATCTTGACGGGGAGGCCGTGGTTGAGGAACTCTGTCGACAGCGTCCCGGACGAGTGTAACCTTTGACCCTCGGGCCCCACGGCGGCGTACGGCGAGGAGGGCAGGCTGTGGTGGTACCCTGGGGAACCGTGAAACAGGAAGTCAGGGAACGAGGATGGCGCGGGACGAGGAGGACGAGGGTTTGCGTCACACGTCGACGAATTCGGCAAGCCGGGGACGGGAGGGTGGCGGCAATGACGTTTCGGCGATTCGGGCGGGGAGAAGAACAGACGGAGCGAGACGATTGGATAACACGATCTCTGCCGGGGACGCGGCGACCGGGGCGTCGTAGCCATGGTGCGGCGAGCGACGGCGGCGATAAATCAGGCGTCGAAACGGAGCAGCAGACGCGGAGTGGAGGGCATCGATCGGCCGCTGGCTTTTATTAAACGGCTTTGTTTACAGCGGGCACACGATTCATCACTGCCAGGGGAAAATGTCAGGCCGCTAACCGCGCGCTGAGTGGGAGGCGGCGGCGGCGGCGGCACAGAAACGTCTGTGTTATGAGGAGAATCTGAGGGAGGAGGAGGTCGAGAACAGAGATCATCTCATCAACACCCAAAGAAGGTCAAAGCTTCCAGATGAAATTGATTAAACCCGATTACTCTTAACTCCGCCCCCCCGAGGGTAAAGGCGGCCGCACGTGTGTTTTCGCAGTTTGATGGCGGCCCAGACAGCCAGCTAGCGAGCCGCGGTCCAAGCGCCCGCGGCCGGCTGCCGGTGGCCGGACGGGCTGTGATTTACGAGGCGAGGCTGCGGAGGAGACCGGTGCCGCTCGTCTCGTTAAATCAAAAGTGGATTTATTACGACTCGCTGTCACACACGCTATACCGTCACACACATTTTTCCTGTATGGGTTCGCTCGCCGCTCCTTGAGTTACGGCCTCGCGTTCAACCTCGGTGGCGCGGTCGGGGTTGGCGGGGAGCGGAGGGGAGAAGAGAGGGAGGAGGAAGGGGGGGGAAGAGGCGGCGCTGGGTTACAGTGTGTGGGTGTGTTTTTCACAGTCAAAGTCACATGGAATACACACACAGATACATTAGAGCAGGTGCGAGTGATGGCAGGTCACACACAGAGACGGACGCAAACACAGACACACACACTCAAACACATACACTCGCACCTGGCACTGTGACAAACCCGAAACTAATGTCAAGAGGCTGAGGATTCATCACAGGGCACACAGGATTAGGGTGGAGCCAGACTAGACGCTCGCACACACACACACACTCACACAGACAGACAGACAGACACACACACACACACACCTAACAACAGGTATTAACCCTTCGATGCACAACCTACGAGCCACTCTTGACCCCAATTAAAATTCTCAAAATATTGAGAATTTCCTCAAAATGATTGAAAACAAAATATGTAAAAATATTGCCACAAGTCACAAACATGTTTAATGACAAATACCTGAAATATAAATATTTTACAATTTTTATTTTTAAAGATTTTGAAGAATAACAACCCCTGGGGTCATTTTTGACCACATGTGCACATCTACAGTATGTGTTAAAGAATCACACTTCACATTTCCATCTGCAGTTTCTGAGTTAAATGTGTGACAAAGTCAGTGACGACATGTGAGCGGTACGTGCCTGTTGCAGGAAAAGCTCATCTGATTTTCATTCATGCATCATTGTTACTGGTAAACTATTACCTGACAAGATGAGATATTCTAAAGTGTCTGAAAATAATGTTTCAGTGTGTGTGTTTACTATTTTCACTGGTTTAGTGGCCTCTTTGCCAGCTAGACCGGTCCCCCGAAATTACCGTACCCAAAATTCCCAAAAAGCAGGACTAGGGTGGTTTTTGTCATTTTACTGGAAGCGGACCGCTAAACGAATCCCAGCCTGATGTTTAGTGTTTGTGCCTCAGATAAGAAATGGACTCTGACCGCAGTTCCATTTCCAGAGTTCCAGACAGCAACGCCGCTTCCTGCCACGTAGACTTAAATATGAGGGGTAAAACTCGATTACCATTCCAGCCGCGCGCCGACGAAACCGCTTTATCTGCCGCTGCTGCTGCTCCTTCAGCCAGAAGAGGCGAATGCCAGAACAGACGCTTAATCACGTAAAGCGGCGAGTTGTCAAACATTGTTCGTCTTGGAAACCTGCATCCCGCATATTTATTTTCGGGCAGCGCCGACGCCGAATACGCTGTGGAGTGGCACGCGTGTGCACACACACGCGCAGAGGGCGTTTGATGGTGTGTGTTGTGTTCGGGGAGAGGGGGGCGACTCAGACGTCGGCGGCTAGAAGGTCGCGTCACCTTCAGGGACCCATTAGCGCCTCGCTCTGCTCTGCGCTCCTGTTTTCATCGCTTCGCTCTTCACTTTCTCCCGACCCCCTCCCCCGCCTCTGACCTCCCTCGCACAAAACACAAAACCAGCCCACACACCCGAACCTGAAATCAAATTTGGGGACGGAGTGACGGCGAAGGCTCAGCGTGTGGCCATCAATCACACCGGGAGAGGAAATTGGCCACTACAGCCAAATAAAACTCCAACTCCCATCAGGTTTCACACACTTTTTCCTTTAATTGCTCTTGGGATGCGGAGATCTGGCGCCCCACTCCCGTACGTTCCACGCCTCTACTCCGCGGCGGTGACCTTCCAAGCGCCGTACATCACGCCCGACAAACAGGAAGCGGCTGCGCGGGCTATCGTTTAAACATTTACATATTGCAGATTAAGTGTCTGTCAAAAGATACGACCTTCTTCGCACCACCGACGTAAGGATTACACGTCGGACGCGCCATAGAGTCGATGTGCGGCGAGAACCATTTAGGGCGCTCGTCCTGTTTTAATGCCGCTCCTATTCATGCGCTGATTACATTTTAGTCACGCTGATAAATTAGGTCTAAATCATCTGAGCGAAGCGGCTGTGATGTTCTGTTTCCTGTTTCGGGCGTCGTGGAGAGCAGATACTGAGTTAAGTGTGGAATGAATGAATGCGGTCGACGTAATGATGAATAAAAAAATCACGGCTGTCGCTATGCACACACACAGCATGAGCAGCAGACAAAATTTTTAACCAAGACAAATTCTAAATACAAAATCAGAAATGTTTTGCTTTTCTTAGTGTACCTGCTAAAGCTAACCTCATGCTTCCACTCACCTCCACGAGAGAATCAGTACTAGGCATTTAAGTGTTTCTTAAAGTTAAGAGGTGGAGGAGGAGGATGTTTACACAAACACACATTCTATCTCATGATCCAAGCAGCTTTCAGTAAACACAACATACACTAAAGTGGACAGAACTGTCCTCTGACTGAGGACATGTGTACCTGAGATTCGTGCAGAGCCTCCCCTGATGTAGAGGGGCGGAGCCTGGAAGGCGTAGACGACGTCGTTCTCTGCGATGCAGGTCAAGTCGTCCTCGTCAAAGAAGGAGCGGTGAAAGCCTGTGCAGTAGACCTCTGTGAGGATGACCTGGACACACACACACACAAACAGACACACACAAGCAAACACACACGCATATTCATGAATTATCTCAGTAACTCTGAGTCCCTTTAATGCTTCTCTCTCCGGTCTCCTCGCCCACCTGATCTGGCGAGATCTTCCCCTCGTCGGCCACCATCCTCCTCAGGCAGGCCACCGATCCGAATAGGGGTGCGGCCAGCCCCACCCTCAGGTACCTCTGGCCTTTGGTGCTGAACACCAGGGTGACGCACAAGGGCCTGCCAGAGGTAAAGAGCAGAGCAGGACGCGCGTCTACTGTCACTTATCTCTGACCGGGCGGGGACGGAGGGGAAAAAGTCGACTTTCATGAATAAATAAGGGTAAACGCTCCTGTATTTTTAAAAACGCACGGCCGGTGACCTCCGACAGTGACAGGGTGCCATGACAGGAGAGAGGAGAGAAGGAAGGAGAGTGCCATCTGCACTTGACTGATGTATTCATAACTCTACACTGAGACGCAGAATCTCACATTGCTTCACTTCTCCTCCATAAACCATCACATGACCTGGACGCCGTAGGTAAGTCACAACAAGCACTATCCAGGGAGGCAGTCTCCTTAAAAGCAATGATCAAATGACAGATTAAATATCACTATTTTGATACATTTCCAGAGTATAAGTTTTTTTCAGAGTTTGGCCGAGGGTGCGATTTATACTCAGATGCGACTAAATAGCTGAAATTATTTCAACATTAAATTTCAGATGTTCGTTATTATCACACTGACGATTGTGTGATGGCAATCTAGGCTTGTGTACCAGTATCTACTACTCCTGTACCACTACCATTTCAACATTACGGTAATTTAAGCGCCACTTCCTCAACTGCACAGAAGAGGAAGTGGCCCTTCATCTACCTCTGTACTTGGCACAGTAGCTCTCTAGCAACACCGAGAATGAAGAATTTAATGACTTAAGTGATTTGGAGTGAAATAGAGGCTTTGGTTAACTTGTTGGCTTGTTTTCTATTGCTTTAGTTGTTTGAATAGTTGTTACGTTAACATACCAGGTACGTATTCAGTTGGTTGTCTATGCTTCATGTAGCTGAATAACCATCAATGTGCTATGTTAGCGTGCTGCACACCTATTCAGATTGTTTTCCTCTATCCTAAAGGTATTAGTATAATTTGCCTTTGAAGATCTTGGTGTCAGATTTTTTAGAATACAATTCTCAGAGAAAGGCGACTTATAGCCCTGTGCGACTAATAGGTTTTGTTTTCTGTCTGATAAAATGTCTGTTGTTGGTCTCAGGTATTTAACCATTAATTACACCAAAAAATGCAAGCCATCGTCCGACTTATCTATGATTTTTTTGGCGAGTGAGACTTATACTCCAGAGCAACTTACAGTCCCGAAATATGTCATCTACTCTAACTGCCCAAAACGCATTAAAAAGAAAAAAAAGTGGTATTGAGTGAGGACAGCATGCAACAAACATCTTTTTCATAAAGAATGTATGCTTGTCTGTGATCCAGGAATCAGAAGTGATGGTGGTGGTGGTGATGATGACGATGATGACGATGATGACGATGATGATGATGATGAGGCCCTGGGCTTCCTGGAGATGATTACCACCCTCACGTGCCCAACAATGATACACACCTAATGGGTCTGATTAATGTGGCTGCTGGGACAGAATGTTAATATCGGTGCTCAGCAGATCCATGCCACACAATTGTGGTGAGCAATGAGAGTGTGTGTGTGTGTGTGTGTGTGTTGGCTTTCAGCCCGCATTTACATACTGCTAGCACCGTATCCTCGGCATGCAAACAGCATGCGGACACTGGGGATCGAGTACCAAATGTTGGTTTAGCGATGAACAGTGTGTGTGTGTGTGTGTGTGTGTGTGTGTGTGTGTGTGTGTCGGTGTGGCTTGGAGATGAACACGATCTGGCTGCGACAGGGACGATCCTTTCAAATGCAGTGGAAATAATGAATAAAAACAAGGGCTTTGGGAAACGGCCCATCTGCGCTTCCCTTCGTGAGAGGCTCCAAACAAAGGGAAAAGTACTTTCAAGTCCTCCTCCCAAATTAGACAAGATGTTGGCTGAACTTAACAGGCCCATTCGTAGGCTGGCGTGACAGAAACGGGGAAATTTGAGTCTTCTGTGCTATGTTTCCGGATCAGTCGCTGGGAAAATACTGACGAAAGGTGTCCTGAGATTTGCCTGCCTGGAAGTGAATCGCTGTAACGCGATCGTATTTGGGGTTCACTTTATGTTACGGCCATGGGGTGTTTTAGCATCTGCCAGGCTCCCAGTGAGGGCAGCCTTCACAGCCACCGCGCTGCCTGAGTGTAAATCAACCTGAGGTCAAACACTCCATGCAAAAAGAGAGAGAGGGAGGGAGGGAGAGAGAGAGAGAGAGTGAGAGAGAGGGATGTATATTCAGTATATGTATCTATCTATATCTATCTATGTATCTATGTATCTATCTATCTCTATATATATATATATAGAGAGAGAGAGACCGACAGAGAAAGAGATAGAGGCAGAGGGAGGGAGAAAGAGAGATAGAGAGATAGAGAGGGAGAGAGAGAGAGAGAGATTGAATCAGGCTCTTTCTTAGGCTGTCTGTGAGGCTACCTGTGAGTCTGGAGCTAGTCCAAATATCACAATGCTGTATCATCTCTTTGTGTGTGTGTGTGTGTGTGTGTGTGTGTGTGTGAGTGTGAATGTGTGTGCATGCGCATGTGTGTGTGAGGTGCCAAGGTGGGAAAATTAGTTTTTCGGAAAACACTGATGTTGTTATGCAAACAAATTTGTGTGTATCACTTGAAAGCCTACATTTAGGAAACAAACAGACACTATTTAACATCACCACGTTTGTGCGTGTGTGTGAGCGTGTGTGCGCTTGTGTGTGCGTTCGTGTGGGCACTCGGGTCTCCCCACCCGTGGAAACTTTCTGCACAGGCTGACCTGACGTGGACGTCAAGTGTGCGTTGTGCGCCATGAGGCTGAATACACACTTTGTTGCGCAGTGTTTTCCTGACAGACTTTCCTCTGGATATCGGAGGGCCCACAGCTCCACGTTGCCTCTGAACTCCAACTGTGTCCGTCCAGCCCGTGAACTGCCGCGGTCATTTACGCCACAGCCAATGACGCAGGAGACGGCCTCAGTCTGCCTGCTCGGCTATGCTTTTTAATTCTTCACGAGTCTAAAATAAACTTTACTTTACAGTATATACTAACATTTGGTGGGTCAGAGAATAATCGTGCATGTGTTACAACAGAGCCAAAGTAAATGTGGGATGAGTGAAGTTACAGTGGTAAAATGAATTGGGAAACCTGGGAAAAAACAGGGATACCTCAATAAAGAATATATAAAAAAGTATCTGGTAGAAAAAAAAGTAGAAGTTGACTTCTGATTTCATTTTCTTCTGATTATCTCAAGGTGATTAAAATGGGTTGGACATTTTTTTCCTAATTTCTTATTTTTTCTTAATTTTCAGGACTATCTTTTTTAATCTAAAGTTGAAGAAAAAAATTATTTCACCGTAAAAGAGGGGAAAAATGTCATTTGCTGTCATTTCTGACACCTCACCTGGTCTGACGAAGTGGGATGGGGAGCGAGATGCAGAGAAACGGATCAAAAGTGTTGCTCTGCTTCAGACAGTGTGGGCACGTCAGCGAAGATCTGAAACACACACACACACACACACACACACGCACACACACACACACACACACACAGACGTTACAGTGGGCTACTTTATCCCCTCTGCCGATTTGATGCAACCATTCCCAGCAGGAAACTAGCTTAATTGTGCGGCACAGCCTGACAAACCCAATGAACACGCCGTTTGATTCCCACCACCTGATTGAGGAAGACCATGAGGGATTGGAGAAATTAAGAGGCCGAGGCGTGAGAACACCAGCCAGCACGCCCGCGCGCCCGCTTTCCGCCGCATTGCATCACTCTTGCCTCTCTCCCAAAACGCGGCGTGAACGGGAAATCCTGGCGTGTCGGGATCTTTTCCGGGGATATCGCCTCTAGATCCTTTGCGTGCGAAATCAGAAGAGGAAAAAGAAAGAAAGCGTACCGCGCTCTTCCTTTCCACTTGACCGCTCGTGTCCCTCGCCTATTCCGCTTGGCTAATTGCCTCGACAACGAGTGCGCTCAAGTCTGCGAGGTCCCTGACTGCTGGGAGTGATTTTTGTAAAAACAAACCCAGTTTTTCCCTCCTCTTATGTCGGATTTCCTGGATAAGACCTCAGCGCCTCAACATCTTGACTTGCTGCTTTCAGAGTACCAGTGTTTTTCATTAAAGGGGCACAAAGACAGTTAGGCTTTCCGCCATTGTCAGATGAGGAGTCTCTGCAGTAATTTCCATGGAAACGCAACAGCAGAGCCATTCCGGCTGACCGGCAGACTCCTCAGTCAAATTCTGCTCACAGGCAGTTATGGTCCACTGCACGTTTTTTCCACTCCCCTCCTTTAAGCTGCCGTTGCTCTTTCCTCGTTCCATCGCAGGAGGGATTTCTCCCGCCCTTGTTTTCGTGACTCGGTTCTATTGTCGCGACCTTGTTCACACACAAGCTCAAGCTTATAGTAAAAAGCTTTTTCTTGCTCGGGGAGTGTTTGGAAATGTGATACACATGTACATTTCTCATGCATTGCTCCACGCATAAGGTCCCTGACTCAGATTGTTTTCAGCATCTCTTCATCATCTGCCTGGTCGTCTGATTGGTGCTGCCCCCGGCAGATTGGCTCTCTTTTTTTTCTCCCACGGCATTTCCGTTTCGCGTCGGCTGGCATCAGACACATTATCCATGCAGGAAGGAATTGCAATCGCCATCACAATCCAATCTGACCTGCCGGCCACCGGGCGGCTGTCATCTGATGCGCGTTCTGATTGGATCTCCGTCATGAATGGCCAGGTATGAATGCTCCCTTTCACCAGATGAAACCGCCTTGTTGTCTTCCTCCTTTTCATTTTTTCCCCGCTCGACTCCTCTCCCAGCCTCTCTGTCTTGCTACTGACGATATGAAAGCAACCGGCAAAAACACGCCACACAGATGTCCCCTTGTTGCGATTGCGCACGCTGGATGACATCATACGGATCAGGAAGGCGGACATGGAGGTCGAGGGTTAATTGGAGGATTGAAGCTGCTATGTATTCATTATTGTTCGGATTACACGGTCATCTCCGGGGCAGCGTTCCTAAGACAATAGAATGAGTGCAACTGTGCTGTCGTTAGCTTAACCGAGTTTCTAGGAATGCGCTACTGACTCTACCTGCATCATCCATCTCTGTCTTACCTGGACACCACTTATTTATCTTGTTTTTTTTAACTTCTTCTGCGCTGTAAAGACTATACAGTCCTCTCTAGGCAGGGGGGGGATTCAAAGGAATTCCTACCAACCGCACGAGAAGATCCAAGGTTTGGACATTGAAGAAGTGGGCAGGAGGAGATAAAATAGTAGTACCTTATGATACAAGTTTAACTTGTTCCGTGACTGAGCTCATAAGTCAATCTTCTAGTATCTCAAACATTTTTTTTCACATTTACAATAACTAGAATAATTGTAATCCTTTTTGGAAATTCTCTCCATAACGATCCGGTTTGGTCCCAGTTAAACACTTATTGTGAACACAGTCTTCCTCTTGTAGCAATGCCTACAGCCAAACGTGTGACGTATCCTTCCGCTGCCTTAACGTTCACACAAGATACTTTTCCATGCCTCACCACCCAGTGGATGTCGGTCCTCTTCTTAAAGTTCTCAAACCATCCATGAGGAGCCTTGAATGATTCTTCCAATGCTGAACTTCCTGTTTCTTGTAGTTCCAAGTGGTCATAGATAGTGCGATTGCGGACACCTGGGTGCTAACTAGCGCTGGTGTCCCCAAGCACCACTCTTAAGTCAGATTTATTGTCGTATCCTCAACAAATATATGGATCGAGAGATGCCTCGCATCTCAAAAACTCCTATGTCCAGTTGCTTGTATGTGAGTGTACTACTGAACTTGGATGTTTATAACAAAAACAAACAATACAAATGATACCACTGTCCTGTCCTTAACTGCCAAAGTCGCTCTGGGGACTGACGTCCTTTGTTGTGCGCAGGATACAGCTCAGGTCTTCATGGACTCTGTTGGTGCTTTATTGTTTCATCTGAGCTGCCGTAAGGTGGGGACTTTCCTTGGGCCGAATCAGTAAATCTTATCTTATCTGTATTCACACTCACGTCGCTTTCACCCAATTAAAACAGGTAAAGAAGAAAAAGAAGAAGAGGAAGAAAAAAAGGAGGAGCGGTGGCAAGACGGCCGTTAAACCTCATTAATGCATCTGCAGCACCGGGACCACCGCAGATGTCAAGACAATAAAGAAATTGTACAATGTTCCTCGATACGCTATGAGGGTGTATGCGCACCACAACAAAAGTCTCTAGAAGTTAGATGGGAAATTATGAACAGCTTTCGGTATAAAGATTGTGAAAGACAGTCAAAACAGAGGAATAGCCTTTAAAATGACAAACATCTTAGTCGTAAAACAGTCAGCGGGCACACTGCAAATCTGGGCTTATTACCTCAACGTTGTCCCCCCACACACACACAAAAAGCGAGAGCACCAGTGGGAGAAGTGCTGAAATGTATTATTCCCAATAGGAAGGCACCTGACAGAGCACGTGGGGGGAGCAAGGGAGGCACGAGAGAGTGTGCGAGTGTTTGTGTCTGCATGTGTGGGAATAAAGCTCTATTCAAGCGAATCCAGCTGACGCTGGCTCTTAGCGGAGATCCCCCTCTTGGCAAAGTGGGAAACGCTGCCCCGCGGATGTCTTATTCTCAGCCGGAAACAGTGCGGGGTGGCTGCGCCCAGTGCATACAAATCACATGCTCCTGTGCTGAAAAATAGATGTGCCGCCCGTAGTCCGGCTCCAAAAACACTTTGTAGGGAGGGAGGAGAGGAGAGAGGGGCAGGTATCTGGCCCAGCTGTGATGGAGTGGTCCACTAGGGTCCACACACACACACACACACACACACACACACACACACGCACACACGCAGGCTTGAAGGCTACAGATTTACTCAGCTTGGTTTAATCACCATTAGGCCAAAAAAAAAAAAACACCTTTCAAATAAATTTTCGCAACATACATTTGAGTATGTAACTCAAAAGCTAGACATGCTATGAATTCAAATTTTTCCCATGTGAAATCAAATGTTTCAAAGGGTGTTGATTGGCTTCGCCCTCCCGCCTGCGGTGATTGGTCAGGCTGAATTGAGTGGTCAGTGACTACTGTATTTTCTAGACTATAAGTCGCTCTGGAGTATAAGTTCCACCAGCAAAAACATGTGAAATAATGGAGAATATGAATTTATAAGTCACTCTGAGCTATAAGTCGCATTTTTGGGGGAAATTTATTTTACCAAATTTGAGAACAAGAACGGACATTTCGTCTTGGAAGGCAAGTTACAGTAATAACGATAGTATAGAGAGAAAAAGGCTAAATTGATGTACTGCATGCTAACGTTACTCATTGATGGCTATTTCGCAACATAAGGTATAGACAACCAACTTAATAGGTGTCAGGTAAGTCCGAAAATAAGATCTGATGTCACGTTGTGCTCAGTTACTTCCTCAAGGACTCTGCCAACCTTGGCTCGGAAGTCTGCTGGCAGTTTTTGGGACATGGTTGTCCTTGCTCTGAAAGAAAGGCGGTTGCATTTCATGAAGCTGTAACACCAAGAAGCTCCTCCCGTAAAGTCATTTCTATCAATCTCCTTGGCAATTGCCTGGGCTGGGAGACATAACGGCACTGTTAACAAGCCTCTCCCTGCAGCATGTTGTCCAAGGACCCATTTGTGAGCTTGTTCCTCTGGCTGAGGCCATCTAGCTTTTAGCCTGCTATTAGTTTTTTTTTGTTTTCTTCGTTGAAATAAGAATAACCTCCGCTTTTCGCCAGTCCCCCACTGGTTTCTCACTTGCTCCAAACTTTCTTTCTGCTGCTTGTTTTACTGTGTTTGGCTGCAAATTTTACTTCTTGCAGCTTTTAATCTGCAGAAAACTATTTTCTTTTCTGGGGAATTTTTATTCAGTCCATCTCAGATGTCCCGATGGTTACCGTATTGTTGAGATTTAAAATTTACAGTGATACAGAAGTGGTACATAATGGTACGCAAGGGCGTGGTTGTCAGTGTGACAAAACAAATTGGTGAAAATATATATTTCAACAATTTAAAATATATAAGATGCATCAGAGTATAAGTCGCAACCCCGGCAAAACTATGAAAAAGTACGACTCACACTCCGGACAATACTGCACGTATTAAGCAAAAAAATTGGATTTAAAGGGAGCATTTCACTGACTTTATTTTGCATTTCATCCACGAATCTGGCAAAAATAAAGATTTAATAGATGAATTTCAACTTCGTATGTGAGGGGGCTGCAGGAAATAAATGGCAGAGGGCTCATTAGAGAGAAAACATCTCCACTTTTACAAGCTTGCCCCCTATCATCCAGATGCTAAGTGCTTCTCATTCCTAAAAGCTATTTAATCCAAACATAGCGTCATCAGGTTAATGTTTGATGGACTGGCCTCTGGTTCCCCTGGTCAGAGCCTGATGGAGCCTTTCCTCGTGGGGCTCTCTATCAGGTATTGAGGAGATTAACTTTTATGTGCGGCTCCCGGCGAGCCAATTAGCCTCTGAACATTCCCGCAGAAAGGGCCTGTGTTTACTTTGGGAGCCTGGCGGCCGCCACGCTTCTGCGTCCATTGAGCCGTGTCCTTCACGTTGCGATGAGCCTGGACGCCATTTGTAAGAGGTGATAGGGAGCCTATGGGATCTATCTCGCACTATTTCAGAGGCTTTGGCTGGACGAGCTGAACTCCTGTGATGCAACAGCAGTTTGACAGCTTGTAGACGTTTGCACTGCATCTTGGGAGCCACACAGAGCAGCAGCCAGCGATTTGTCCTGTAGCTCACGTAGGACCTAAACACGGAGCGCCATTTCGCCCCAACGGTGATAAACGACTCCTTCCTACCCTGCCAACTGCCAAGCCAGTACAGGCATGACATTTTTACTCATCTATTAAAAAGGCAGGGAAAGTAAGTACAAATAAATGTCAAACTTTCGGAGAAAATGGGCGCTTTTTGAAGATTAACACATCTCGAGTTAATGAACTTCACAAATTCATTTCAAAAATTCCAACCTGTGTGAAATGCTAATGGAAAGTCATTGCTAATTCAGGACAATAAATAAATGAATGTTTCTTTGATGATGAAAGAAAAGGAATATCTGCCGTCAATACGTCTCCTTCCTTTGCAATGCTGTCCATCCTGTCACTCTACCTTGTGAAACAGCAAACCGAGTCAATGGCCCGAACAAACCCCTTTATTCGGCTTAACTATGAAACATCTTTATAAAGCTCTGCTCTTTTTCCATTAGTTCATCTGTTTAGTAGTTCATTAGTTCATTAGTTAGTTTTGCTGTCATAGTTTCTGTTTTTCATTTTCAATTTAGTCAAAATTGTGAATTCTGAACCAATCTTTGGCAGGCCTGATCCAAAAGATCATAGGGCCTGATGGGGCCCACGGGCCATATTTTGCCCACCCTACATCTAGATGCAGTAATTCTTAAAAATGGCCGCTAAGTGAGGCCCCTGAGGAGGCAGGTAAGAAAGGGCTACGAAGCATAAACTCTCTGACTTAAAGGTAACTGCTCCTCTCCCTCAGGTAGTTCCGCCCCCCCTGTTTACCCACCGACCTCTCCGCCCCGGCTAATTGTCTATGTGAGCCGCTTCCTGCCTCCGCCGCTTCCTGTCTAGACGTATCCCGAGTGTCACAGCTGACACGTTTGACGGGGTGGGGAGCAATTAGGAGATGCGCTCTGACAGATGTATTACTGGCACTAACACTGAGCTGCCAGCGTTCCCAGGAGCTGGCAGGCGCAGCGGCGTGCTGACAAACTGGATATTACCAGTTCAGTCAGGAGGAGCGTTCAGAACGTTCCGAGACGGATTAATGAAACATCGCGTTGGGCCTTCGACTAAGACGTTAAAAAAGTGCCCCCCTGGTCTGCTGGGCGGGCTCGGAGGACCGCACTGATCCGCTGCGGGAGCGATAAAACGTGGCGTGCTGGGGGGTCCAAGATTTGGCTGGCAGCATCCAGGCCTGATTTGAAAGGTTCGATTCAGATCGGTGCATAAGCAATTACGCACACTTGGATCAGAAACGTTGAAGAAGAAATCGAAGTTGACACAGTCACGTCAAACTGGCGGAGTAATGGTGACGTCCACTTGGCGGCAAACGACAACACCCAGGCAGAGACGGGACGGCCTGAAATAACAAGGCCCAGCAAGTGAAGATCTAAAAGTCGGAGGCAAATGTTTTACCGGAATCCACCGCAGCAAAAGTTTCTTGAACTTTCCTGGCTCCCTCTGCCAGACTGAAACAACCCACCACTCATTTAGAAACAATTCAATGGGCTGATTTCAAAACGAGACGTGACTTTTCACCCATTTTGCTGTTGTCTCATTCATTAAAACTTCTATTCTCGCTGCTTTTCACTGCTCCGTCTCTCAAATGACTTCCTGCCCAGTTATCTTAGTCGTCCGCTGCCCCCGGGCCGCTTTTCACTCTTGTTTGAATCAATGAGACAAAAAGTCTACGTCAAAACATAAATCGATGAAAGTTTCGTGGGGCCTTGCTGGCGTCTGTTGAACATCTCCATGGTAATTGGATGGATTTGGAGACTTTCTGAACATATAGCCGTCCTTGTGAAAGAGCATAAGAAGCTGCTGGAATCGATGCAGAAGTTGTTGCGACAGGCTGCAATCAGGACAGATTGTTGTTTAAACTTGTTCGGGCCAGCCATTAGAGATGCTATTTGTTTGCCAGAGGCTGCAGCTGACTGGTGACCAGGGTAGACCATCAAACTTCTGGATATTGCTGAAGCCCTTTGCAAAGCCAAACACACATTCTTGACTGAACAGCTGCATTTGGAAGCTAAAAAAGTTTTAATTACTCACCAACGAAGTAAATACTTCACAACTTTTTTCTGGTGTTTGTGATATTGAGTTCAAGACAAGACAGATATATGACCGTGTTACAGGGGGGAAGATTACGTACAACCCTTCATTCACTCACAATGAACATAAATGTCTGACAGCAGCTGAGCGCCTATATTGTGAAGGCAGCGAGAATCAAATCTTTCAAATTCCGCACGCACTTGCAGGAAATGTCATCACTCAGTGATTAGAGGCTCGTCGACTGCTGGGCTCCTCAGTTTTGCACTGGATGAAAGTGATATGACGAAACGACAAAGGAGCAGGCAGGTACACACGACCCCGCACGAGAGAGAGAAAGAGAGAGAGCGAGCGAACGCACAGACGGGTGTGTTTCACGGCGTGAGGAAGTACTCGGCCTGTTACGGCCACTTGATGAACTCTGGGGCGGAGTTATTGATGCGGACGAGCAACACAACAGGTTCGGAATACCGTACGTATAATAAGGCAGAGATCTGTGTGTGGCGGCATGTGTAGGTCACGACGGCGTGAGATGTTCTGAGCCACGCCGCCTCCGGTCCGGCATTGATTCCGGCGCCTTCTAATGCGCTTGCAGCCGCAGGAGTTCTGCACGCTCAGAAAGTCTCCACATCTGTCCAATTACCCGGCAAACGGTCAACGGGCCCCGGAAAGTTTAATTGATCGATGCTCTGACAGAGGATTTGGGTTGCTATTGACTCGCGGCTCGGGACGGCAGATAACGGCGACCGTTGTTGCGGTCTGATCCGTCTTAATTGGACGGCGGCAACACCCGCACGAAGCCATTAAAAGCGGGCGCGCTCGGAGAGAAGAAGTCGTGGTAAATAAGACAAAAGCGTGCAGCCAAATGTTGTTTTTGTTCTCTTGTTTTCGGGATCGGCGCCGCGAATACTTGGGCTTTCAGCCTCTGAATGGTGCTTGGCTTCCAGCAGATCACAGCTGACAGATGGAGCTATTAAGGCGAAAATGAAGCAGCCATTCAAGTCGGGGCGGAATGATTGGCAGCTGCTGAGTGAATGACATCCAGCTGCGTGAGGAGAGTTGGTGATAAAGCGAGACGAGGAGCCTTCCGGGAGAACTCGCTGCCGACCATTTCGACGGCGGGGGATGAGGAGGAAGAAGCATACCTCCACCGAGGCCCATCAGTCACCCATCTCCACCATCGCACACACCGGTGGTGGATCTGTGTCTTAGTCCATCCATCAAATGCGAGCGATCTCTTTTGGGTTTAATGACAACATCAACACAGATGAAGGAAAAGAGTAAGATGACAAATTCAGTCATAGAGTAAATAATAGGACAGAAAATAAACAGTAGGGATACAAGAATGATAAGAAATATGACAAGAGAGGATGCAAAGTGACAAATAGAGCTTGTGGAGAGTGTGCATTACTCTAAATTCAGATCAGGTCGAAACTTGAATCATGTTTAAAAGCTCCATCTGGATGTGGCCGCGATAATGTCACCCCACAGAACAAGCGACTGCCAGTCAGCGTGGCAGAGGAGCAGTTCTCCATTAGGTCTTTTCCACGGACGCTCTTTCCTGTTCGATAATTAACGGAAAACCTGAATGCGGGCGCGTAGAGCGTGAACCAAATTACCTTTATTCCTACCAGACGTCGGCGTGTGGCTATGCCCCACAGCAATAATGACACTTCCATTACATCTGCAGGATCTCCAAATGAATTCTACAGTAATCTCCATTGTCTGAGGCCGCCGCCGCCGCGCTAACACACACATGCTCGTTCTGGGCGCGTGAAGTGCTTAAGCGTTTGGATTTCAACCCTTTCTGGGTAAATGGACGTTTGCCTCGAGTGCACTTTTGGTAATTTCTCTGTGTTCGTTTACTTTGTTCTGGGCTCCGGGACATCCAGAGAAAACTCAACCATATCACCTGATAAGTACTCTACTGATAACATCTGATAGGCCTGCCCCAGCCTGGAAATATCGGATGGCAACAAAAATGTCACATCTTCCATACATATTCCATGTATGCGTTCAAAGACATATTCCCAGTTGTGGTCATTATGTGCCAAAGCAAATTCCAATTTGCATTTCAAGGAGATGGGGAGGAGGACAAGCGGAGGCCTAATGAACACACACTGATCAACAGCGGGAACTCGCCGGGAACATGGCGGCAGCGAAACGGCGAGTTTAAGGCGTGTGTTCACATGGAGGAGGTGTGTGTTCACATGGAACTTGCTCCAGATAACGGAGGGGATCGCATCCATCCTGCACACATCCTGACCACTCACACACATACATACACACACACACACAGATCATTCACACATTGCACTTGTACATTTTGTATCTGACTTAAAGAGCACAACTGTGTCAATGGGGAAAGAGGACTGCAGGCTCCTCGGGATCCACCGGTGCGATAAGTCAAAATTGGTCACTCAGCGGCTGGGAAGTCTCACGTGCGCTACGATTCAGAGAAAACCCCTCTTTCGCAAATAATATCTTGTTAGGGATAAAATGAAGTGCTACTATCTTCAGTCATGTCCCATCGACAGCAGACAATTCCCATTAACGGGTGACAACTCAGCTGTTTGACACTAAAAACGACTACACTGCACAGGCTGTCTGGTTACTTTACGAGTTATGGGACTTATTACTCCATAAACGTTGCCGCTCATGAACTTCAAAATGAATCCCCACAGATCCTCACTCACCGTTACGACCCTGTTGCTGCCTCTTTTGCGCAGGGTTGGCGCGAGCACTGGCGCGTTTGTGTGTGCGCGCGCACGTGGACGGGAAACTCACTTGTATTGTGCCTGAAAATGCTCCTGGACGAAGCTGTGCTGGACCCCGGGCTGCTGGGACAGATCCGACCACACCTTCTCCTCCACTCCGCTGGGATCCTGAAAGGAAGGAGGCCGTGAATGAGCCATTCTCGCTCACAGCCAAGACAGAGTGTACAAAAAGTAGCGGAGTATACTTCCATAAAGACCAAACTAGATCCATGGTTCTGATTGTCTACTAGTTTTTTAAGTTGGGCTGGTACAAAAAAAAGAAGAAAAAAAAGTAGTCTTGCTCACACAGTTACACATCTAGGGAGGGAAGCTAAATGTTTTTTTGATCATTTTCCACTTTCTTGGAAAAAATAAAAACAAACTTTGATTGAGTGATTATTGACCCGAAGTTACACCAAGGGAAACGTCTCTATATTGTTTCTCACCCAACCGCAAAGAGACTGGGCCTGACCTTGGAAGATGAAAAGTGTGAGTGAGTGTGCGTGTGTGTGTGTGTGTGAAAAGCTCGCAAGGTTAAAAAACAAATCTTAAAGATAGCGTGGGCATGGATGGTCCCACATGCACTGTGGTGCGTTCACGAAACAAACAGAACAACCTTCAACGGCACTCCAACGGTGCGTTCACTGACTCGCAGCATGGCCAGTTTAACACGACGCTCTGTGAACGATTCGACTTGGTGCCAACGGTGCAGAAAAAGTGGGAAAAAAAGCTTCTCAGCAGGACGAGCGCGGGTGTGCGTTGTGACCAATCTCTACGCTAGCTCTGCTTTCAGTGCCACATTTATTATTTTACAATGTTTATGAATGAGAGGTGGTTTGCGCATCTCCTTCTGCTGACACATCGGACCTGCCGCTGGTTTTTATGAATCACCGCCGTTGTCTCTGATTGTGTTTGCATTGCATTCATCTTGAAACTGCTGCGCCGCAGGCAAAGGCGCTAACAGCTCTGGTCTAAAATTAACTGCGGTATCAGTCTTGCGCGGCTATCTTTGTGCTGCATCGTCGACTTCGTTTCACACCTTGCTGGCCGTGGAAAACGTCCCAAACAGCGCTGCCTGGGCTGCTGAGTGCTCGGGCTTTAAAAGGCTGTGCGGCGAAACGGGCGGTCCGGTTAGCGTTTACGCTATCAATCCCACAATAGCCCCCGCTGTGAAAGGCGGCTACTTGAGAGTGCATTAAGTCATCGTATCATCTTGGCGAGGCTTTTACACGGGTTCCAAACGGAACTGCACTTCGCCACCCCAGCCCTGTTGACACACACTCACCCTGTGTTTAGGGCCCCTAGCCCTAGCCCTACCCCCACCTCGAGCCATCTCCCTTTCCTCCACTACACCACAATTCCTATTGCCATTCCTGTTTCCATACTGGCCACTACTGTTTCTGAGCTTGGCTGTGGCCTCCTCTCAAAAAAGGAGCTGGAGAGAAGCGAAGACTTGCTAGCGGTGCAGAAAACGGCGAAGGAGGGAGGTCGAAAGCAAGATTGGGAGAGTCAAAGGGAGAAAGAGAGAGAGTCCCAGGCAGGCAGGATTGTGTCAAAGACCTTGAAAGGTCCAGTCCTGGATTTCAATTCCGTGGCTGCGCTCTGCTTCAGCAGGCCCGCACAATAGCCCAAACCCCCAAAAAAGCCCCGCCCTCTCTCCCCCCTGCATAGCCCAGTGGGCAGCAGCGGCGCCCCCTGTCGAGGTGCCTGTGTACCCTGCATGTTCGGGTAAGCTAGCTTGGCTCAGACGAGGCTTCTCTGTGTTCCTCTGCCTCTTTGCCCACAGATTCCAGCGCTATCTCCGCGCTGAGATAACCGCCCAGCGCTCATGTCACATGGTCCAGACACGTACGCTGTTATCATCTCTCACAACTCCGGGACCAGGTCGGCACTATCTGTAGATCGCCAGCCAGGCCTCTACGACATATACTGTTTATTTAAAGCTAGAATGGCTACACACTGACTAGCAGGGGGGGGCCGACCCACCTCAAAGACCCGCACCCATCTAGAATCTAGATATCTCAATGATCACAGGCAGATAAATACACCACGAATGCTGTAAGAAGTTAGTTTACACCTTTTCGGGCGAAAAGGGATCTGCCTCTAGAGGGGGCAAGCGGCAGTCAGAGATTGAGATGCTATCTGTGAAATTGCTTGTCAGAAAAAGACACCATCATTGAACTACCACGTACACCAGCTCAGCGAGCTAGCAGGGAAGAAATCAGCTTTTTGTGACGGAAAAACTGTTTTGGATTCTGGTGGACTCTGACCAAGGAATATTAGCTTGGCTGAAGAGGTTAAATAAAGAGGAGGAGCAGGGTGTGAGACACGGTAGCACTCATGCTCAAGGCCTGAAGAGCTTCTATTTGCAGCCGATTATCTGTGCAAGTGGTGACTCACCAAATTACAAACCAAATTTCCTCTAAACTGGGATTGCAATGTTAAGACCTCTCCCTCGGAAAGAATTGAAAAAATGTTAAATTGTCAAGGAATTCCAACTGCTTTAAATTTTTGAAGAAGACTCAGCCAGGACGTGTGACATTGGAGGAGAGAGGAAGAGAGAGAGACACAGAAAGAGAGAGAGAGAGAGAGAGAGAGAAGGGGAGAGTATGAGCCTGAGCCCTGACCAAGGACTCTGTCAGATTAAGAGATTAGGCTATTTGTCTAAGAGAAGCTATGTGCGGTATGTGTGTCTTCGTGTGCTTCGATGTGTGTGTGTGTGTTTCAAATTCTGCCACGTACGGCACACACAGCACCGCTACAGACAGTGTGCAGAGTGTTGTAATCCTGTTCCAAGAGGCTGAAGGAGTGCAAACTTCTTGATCGGCACGTCTCTGTCCTGTTCCCGTTTCCCCATCGCTCCCCTCGCCACGCACACCTGAGCAGGAATCGCACCTGATTCCTGACGACCGGCTGACCTACGGGCCAATCGGAAAGCAGTATTTGATGTTGCCATCCACATCTACAGTACAGAAATCCAGGGATATTAAAATATAGGGAGATGAAGAATTGCCCACCTCAGCTTAATCTAGAGGCTGGAACACCGGAGAGGAGCTGGTGCCAGCACCGCAGGGGGGGGAGGAGGAAAATTAAAACGCTCAAATCTCTCACCTTGGCACCTCAAATGCTGTAATAGATATTCTGGATTTAGATGAATGACCGTGATATGGCGCACATAGGAGCATCGGGCCAGCGCTCGACCGCTGGCTCAGCACCAGCCGGCGGTCCGGAATTCATTTACAGCCGTCCGAAAACGGGGGAAGAGCGAGAGCTGTTGTGATGGGAGGAGAAACTGAGGGATGATAAGATGGTGGAGACGGGGATATGGATTGAACGGAGGAGCTGGATCCTCCTGTCCCCGAAGGACCGGGGGCCCGGGAAGGGGAAAACACCACAGATATGCTCCAGGGATAGTGTTTTATTCTCAGGGAATGGGATTTGGATTTGATCAAATGACTCTCTGAAATGCTGTGAAGGGTAAGAATCGGTGACTTTGTCACACCTGATTCCAATTGGATTCAATTGTGAGCTTGAAAAAAAGGTCACGGCCTGTTCAACTATATTTGTTGTGTTTGGGGTTGTGCAAGGCCTAGTGCTACATTGGGTATTAAGTTTGAGGTCAGGTTACAAACTCCTTTTTTCCGGATTATAAATTGCCTCATGTAACATTTTTGGGGGGAAACCTATTTTTCAAAATCCACGACCAAGAACAGACAATTCATCTTGAAAGGCAAGTTATAATATTGACAATAGAACAAAGAAAAACAGGCTAAAAAGATGTAGAGTACATTAGCTTCGCACATTGATGGTTATTTAGCTACATGTAGTATAGACAACCAACTGAATAGGTGTCTGGTATGTTAGCATAACGTTAACTCACACTGCTAAAGCATAAAAAACAAGCCAACAAGTTTATCAAACCCTCCATCTCACTCCAAAAAAATGAATGCATTGAATGCTTCATCCTCTGTGTAGCGTCTGAACAACTCCGCCAACATGGGGGTAGATAAAGCGGCGCTTAAATGACTGTAATGTTGACATTTTACTTGTACAGGAGTAGTAGATACAAGTACATAAGCCCAGAGTGGAAATCTGTCTGAGTGACAGATTTCCATCTGCTTTGGGGTGACAATGGCCAGAACACAGTAGCCATGGCGACCAAAATAAAGCATTGTGTGTTCTGTTCCTCCTTTCCATACTTATTTTCTTGCATACTTTGCTGTTGCCTCGTTTCAGACCGGCAAGATTTCCCTGATCACATCCACCTTGTGACTTCCTGCTACCTCAGCATCAAATTCAGTATTTAGCCACCTACAACGACGGCACCTTAAGTGTCCTTTAGCTTTCCTTCTGAGAAACACTCCATCCCACTCCAAAGTGATGGTTCACCACGACGGTATAAATGTTTGAAAGAAAGAAAGGGGGAAAAAAAAGGGGGTTTAAATCATTTTTAGAGGTCCATTATTCTCCACGGCTGTGAACCAAAGTTATTAAAAAGAGATTTGCCAGCCAGAGCTAAAGCGAGAGAGATGACATTAACATCATCATCACTCATCCCGGTGGCAAAGATGACAAGAGTATGTTAACTTCGGGCCACTCGCAGCAGGTTTAGTCGCAGATTGGACGCAGGAGTCGGGGGGGAGACGTTTAATAATTCACCCACGAATGTTGGCAGGAGTGATTTATCTCTGGAAATAGTAAAGCTTCGGCACTCTGGCTACACCGTGACAGAGACCACCCCCGCATCCTCGTCCTCGCAGACCACCCCAGTCATCTTGGTGGGGCTTTAAGCGTGCGTCTCTGTATCATAAAGGAGGGAGAATGCTCAGTAATGGCCCCGATGTGAATAATTCAAACAGAGCGGCTGACGCGTAGTGTTGGTGGAGGGAGAAAGCACTATAGAGGAGTGATTTAGAGCGAGGGCCGACTGCACGGGAGCCCTGCTGCTGAGCTAGCGAGCGAGGGAGCGACGGAGTGACAGGGAGATGGACAGATGGAGACGGAGAAGAAAAACAAGTCTTGTTTGTAAATGACTGACAAAATACAAAACGAAGATTGATGAGCAATGAGTAATCTGTCTTAACGCTGGCTGCTGTCGAGTGTGAGTGGGCGCGAGTGTGTGTATGTGTGTGTGCTGGAGTGTGCGCCTATAAATAGTTTGGCTGAGAGGTGGATGAGGGTGGGAGCGCTTCCTACTCGTCCCACGTTTCATTATTCCCTGTGGTCGATCACGCCGCTTTTTGGATGTACACGCTAAGTGCCTGGATTCTACTGTATGGACTCAAGCTGACCTTAAAGTGGGAAGTGGATGACTGCAAAGAGTGTATGTGTGTGTGTGTGTGTGTGCGCGTGCGTGCGTTGAGCGCTCCCCTCATCAGACAGGACAGGAGTAGGTCAGAGTTACGCCTTCGCTCGGCTACAGGCCGGTGCAACTTCCTCTCAATGTTCCGTTCCCAGACAGAATTGTTCGATCTGAGACGACCTGGAGACGTGTCCCGACTCGTCTGGAGGGACGCCCGAGACGTCCTGACACCACGGAGCACCACTCACAGTCTGAGATGCGCGCGGCCTCACAACAAGTTCTCCCAAAAAATGAGAAATAAGACAACGGCCACAGGAGGAGGCGGTTGGAGGAAAGCACACACTCCTATAACGACACACAAACACACACACGCAGAAAAACAGCACCCTGTTTCTCTCTGTGCCTGGCTAAGTGGTAAATGTTTTTGCCTTCTCCTTCTGTTGAGTTTTGATGTCTGTCACCAATCAATCTAGTGATTCATGTTGTGATTTGTTCCTCTTTCAGCTGCTCCCTTCTGGGTCTCCACCCCCTCAGTTCCTTTGAGTCCTCAAGTGATACACCAGCTGTATTCCTGTCCCATCTTACTACATCCATGAACCTTCCTTGTGGTCTTCATCTTTTCCTCCTATCTGGAAGCCCTATCTGCAGCATACTCTGTCCTAAATATCTTCTCTCTCCTCCCTTGAATGTGACCAAAACCGATCTCACTCTTGTGCCTCTGGTACAATAACTCAGCCAGTGTTCCAGTGATGCCAACATAAATGAACAAATATAGAAAATAAAAAAACTGTGAGATGAGATTTGTCTTCCATAATGGGCCACGCACACCACCTACAAAGTAAAAATAAAAGTCTAACTTTTATCTAGACAAAAATAAAAGTCTAAGTGAGACCTTTTTTTTTTTTTTTTGACAATGTCAGGTCTGAGGTCATCCGAAGTTGGTAAAATTGATCATATGTATATGAATATATCCTTATATGTATATACATAATATACAGTATATACATACGCAATGTATAACGTAAATTACACGCATGTACACACGCACACACATGCACACACACACATATACATAAATGCATACATACATACATACATATATACATACAGTACATACATACATACATACATTCATACATACATTCATACATACAGTACATACATTCATACATACTGTATATAACAATATAATATATATACATCTATACATTCACACAAACAAACACACACACACAAACAAACAAACACACACACACACATACACATACATACATACATTTAACGTGATGTTAACAGTTATTTTTACATGATATTTCTTAAATTTCACATAAACAAACCTCTCTCTCATGAACATGATCCTTTGTGCAAAGGAGGTTGGAAACCGCTGCTGTCAGTACTGTCGGTAAAATGTTTCCTACGATTTTCTACATGTTGTGAGTGGATGATTGAGTTCTTCGCAGCACGAGCTGATGCATGCGCCAGACACGGCAAATCTGACAACAAGGCATCAGAGGGATGAATCTGATAATTTCCCCACTCGACGAAAGGCTTTCAACAGAAGAACAAAGAGGAGCCGGAGCCGTGATGGCTGTCAGGCAGACGCGAACAAAAGCAAGAGGAAGCCAAGTCAAAGTCTAAAGAGTCCGTACGGCCCGTCGCTGTGTTCTCTGAGCGACACACGCAGACAAGAAGATGGAGCAGGGCGACTCGTGTCCTCGCCGTGACTCGGCTGAGTCACAGAACGGGTAAAGGCGTGATGGGAGTTCTGCCACCACCTTGACCGTGAGCTGTTAAAATCCCCTCCCCGCCCGCTATCTCCGACCCAAATCTGAGTCATCGGGAATGAACACCTGGTGAGCAGAGACCTGCCAAACAAAACACAACTCCTCTTTCATCTAGAGCTCAGAAATCTGAGCGACGCAACAGAAATTGGGGTCCGACTTTGATTTGGGTTTGGTTCCTGCCCTTTGAGCGACGGCATTCTCAACTGTCGTCAACAGCCACCATCAATCCCACGCCTGATCTCTCTGGCTCCTCGCCGTGCCAGCCTCCACTGTGACGCTTGGCTCCAGCATTCCAGGCGTTGAGACTCATCGGCCGCTCGTAGTTTTAGAGCCCTGGTGGAGACAGCTGGTCACGGCTGAGAGACCAAATATTTCTATCGATGACTACCTTGCCAAATGCTGCGCATGTCGTCGGCAGAACCGCAAGCCTGCCAGATCAGACCACGAATCGCATCCACCAATCCGGTCGCTCCCACACCACCAATGTGTCCGGCCATTCAGAAGTCTGTCCACTGTTTTGTGTGATTACGTCCAAACATCCCCCACCAGTGTTTGCGTTTGCTACGTGAAGAACGACACATTTCTCTCCCACCATGTGCCTCACGCCACATACTCCACTAGCTATTGTAAATAAAAGGTAAGGTAAGTGTTTTTCTTTGTGCCTCATAAAGACAGAGCGTTTTTTAAGAGGTTTCTTTTTCACGTGGGTGTGAGACTGCAGTTTATCTGCTTTTATTTACCTGTGATGTGCAGTAACGGGGGCAGCTGGCTTGAAGAAAGAGCTTTCTATCGCCAGGTTTTAACACGCCGTCCTATATAGCGGCAGCTTGGCACCGGGCCGCCTGACAGTGGGAGGTGGGGAGAGTGGGAGAAATCCATATAGCTGCTTCATCTGGGAGGAGGGCCGGCCAGTTAAATACGGAGAAACGTAGGATTCCTGTGGGACGAGCTGCTCGCTGCTGTTTACTCGGCTCTCTGTTGTTTTTCGCTCCGGTTGCTGTTTCTATGGATGTGCCGAAGGCTGCGTTTCAAAGGGGAGGGAAGGAACTTTGATTGCTCTCCTTTGACAAAAAGCAGGAGCCGGGCGTCTTTCGACAGCTGCCGGCAAATGTGACTTTGCGAGATGCCTCCTCCAGTGCCTCCTAAGCGGATTTATCCCACAGTTACGAGAGCGACGGGGATGGCTTAGGAGGAAATTAATTCTAATGAAAGGAGGTGGCCCACCCTCCGCTGATGAGCTTTATTATTGCCCTTCCTGCCTCCGCCACTTCCGCGGTGACGGGCGGCGAGGACGTATCCACGCGAGAGGATTAAACGGCCGCACAAGTCGACGGACACATACACACGTCCCAGCTCTGCAGGGATTGTGTTTGCGGTTATTTTGTTGTGTGCATGCACGTTTAAATAAACTGGCACTGTTGGAGTCCAGTCGTCAAGTGTTTAAACTCCCTCCATCCACACGTACCAAGTGAGTGCACTCACAAACACACACGCACACACACTCTTTACAGAAAGTGGACAGTCAAGACGAGGGGTGGGCAAACATCTCGGCTCAGGAGCCATATTGACTTTTAAATTTTGACTGACAAGCCAAATCAGCACAAGGTGCATACATATCAAACACAAACTGAAAAAAAAAATCATTGGGATGTTACATTATTTGCCTTTTAATAGGACCGTTTTTGTTGTTCACCCACCTTTGCCTGTGGATCAAAGTCTGGTGTTCATTTTGTTATTGTAGTTTTTGTTATTTGTTTTCAATGCGGTCAACATTGTGAATTCAGTACCATTCAGTCTTTGGCGGGGGCCAAAAAAAGACCAT
>OMPJ01038540.1:16130-33239 GCA_900312935.1 Carapus acus | reverse complement strand
TTTTTTGAAGGCCGTTTTCCTGGTGTAATCAGATTTTTGGGGGGTGGGAGGCAAAGCCAGGGCAAGAGGGCAGTGAGGGAGGTCGGGCAAGAGGGGCGGGGGGAGTCAAAGGGACTGTTGTCTCTCTCTCTCTGCGTCTCGCACGTCCTCGCGAGCAATGGCGTCACCGCTTTGAGAACTCTCCTCCGTGGCACCGTGACCTTAAAAAAGACGGTCAAATCTGAGTCGTAGCCGGTGTTGTCGTCCTCCATGCCAAAAGTGCCGGAGCGTAAACAGCTTGTTTTGAGAAGACGCTGACGAGAGAAAATATCGGGAATGGTTCGAGTCGTTTCTCGCAAACAAAGACGGGAGTGTGTCCGCTCTCATGTGGTGGGAGGACTTGGGGGACGTTTGACGAAGGGACGCCGCCCCGTCCATCCAAGTCACGCTGCCAATCTGGGAACCTGAGCAGATTCCTTCAAAACACAACACAAGTATAGTTGCGTAAAAATGTCCAACACTGCAATCATCAACGCAGCAGTTATCATAGTTTACGACTGCTTGTTATTGGACTATTTTTGAGCTCCTCCTTGTATTTTTTCCATATTTTGTAGTGATGTGGAGTGAGTCCCATTATTTATCAGCATTCTGCTTAATCAATGTGTATTTTTGTGGGATTTTTAAACAAAACGTTCGAGTTGTGCGTATGTAACCTTGTCGAATTCTGTAAACCCACCTGGGTGTTGTCGCTACTGCCCCGAAAAGGTCAAACACGACTCGTCTGCAGGAAATTTGACCACAAGGTGGCAGCATTTGTCCACCTCAACCAATCAGGGTCTTGCACAGTAATTCAGCAGTGGTGATGTTCTTTCCACCTTTTGTAAGCACAACTAAATGTACATAATGTGCAAGTGTTTTTACTGTTTTTTACAAGTTGGTTATGTGGTACACACCCATCGCCAAGTGTTTGTGTGTCTGTGTGTGTGTGTGCGTGTGCTGAGGAGCAACTGACAGAGAGATCAACCCACGATTAGAGGTCGAGCCAACCCGTCCTTGTTTCTCTCATTGATTTGCACAGTTTGTTTTTTTAAAACCACCTTTTAGCGGTACAGACGGCAGGAGGTCCAGATTTGGCACCACAATTCAAAGAACTCCCCTTTGTGCGGATTCCGGACGAATTTTAAAAAGGCCCTGTTACCGTGGACGTTGGATGCGCCTGGTGGACGTGTTCTCGCGGGCACGGCTGGAGGTCTGAAGCGAGTGGAAATGGAAGGATTGAACTCATAATGTCAGTAATGTACGTTTTCTGAAGATGAGGCATTTTTGTTGTTGTGCACCCTTTTTGGGTATGTTTTCTTATCTTTCGTGTGATCGTGTCAAGGAATGAGGCGGACCGGGTGTTTTTCCATGTTTTCCAGCCTGTTTTATGTCCCGTATGGACAACAGCGATTGCTTTGGTTGGACAGTTTGATGGAAAGGTGTTGACCAGTTGCCCAACAATGCGGAAATGGTGGACAAGTAATAATAATGATATGCAATGAAGAAATTGTATTTTTGGAACTGTTTTCCCCCCTTGATGTATGTCCAGCAATTAAATATGCTCTGATCATTCCTTGATAAAAAAGGATGCAAGGACCTTCTCACTTCTCCTCTGTTTATGAAGTTCTGAAGTATTGTAAGGGCTCACATCTCCCTCTAGTGGGTCTTTGCTACACTACAATGCAGAGTAAGTAATTCAAAACGACCTTCTCGACTAAGGTAGATGCTGTCAAACCTTCTCGTCTTTCTCCCCCTACTCCCCCACCACCACTCCTCTCCGTCTAGCAGCAGGACACCAGGCTCCAATAGGGACATCCAGCATTGGCCGCAGGACATCCAGGGACCCTATTCTGGTCCCACAGAGCTGAGCGAGAGATCAATAACCTCCATCGGGCCTCCACTCCCATCTATCTGAGTGCACCACTGACGGTTGCCAAAGCTCCACTGGATGTCCCAGTCTACTCTGAGCTGTGGACACCAGATTCAAGACAGGCACTGAGCAATTTTGACTTTGTGACATTCAGGCCACGCAGGTAAATCCAGCCACATGCTGAAATGTATGCGACATTTTTATTCTAACCCATCACAGCATCTTAAAACTATACAGTGTAGAAAAAAATCACCATTGTGCCGTATTTGGACATATTGAACTGACGATTGAATGTTCGTACTTGAAAAAACAATAACTTTTAATACACCTATATGCCATCAGTTTCTACATACTGGCAATTGCAGCAGATATTTAGCTTCATCGAAAAAAAAGTCCAATAGCATAAACCAATTTCACACATTTTCTTCGTTGGTGGGCTCATCCTGGGTCCTCCATTTGTGCAGGTAGTGACTGGGTGTAAAATTACATGTGCAAGCATTGATGGCACAAGATGGACATTTTCTATTTCTATGCACTCGGCATAGGAATAGAAAAGTATCAAGGTGCACAGAGGAGGGGCCCGGTAAGTGGAGGAGGAAAGAAGAACCAGCCCAAAGGAGGAAGCAGAGAGAATTCCAGTAAGCAGTGAGAAGGTAGACTCTTCAGAATGTGTAGTATCTTGGCCCAGTCCTCATCATACACAGCAGCTAGAAATTCGTCATAGTCCTCTGCGAGGAATGGACCCCAACCGCTGCAACATCTAAAAAAAACCCTTGGTGTCCCTGCCAATGAGGAGCATCGTCAGGTGATGGGCAGCAGAGGCTCTGACAGGTGCCTCTGCATCACAGCCAGTCCAGAGGTTCTGTCCAGGTTCCCCGGCAGGGATGGGTAACGGAGCCCGGCGCTGGGCCTCCGATGGTCCATGAAGAAAGATCGAACCGATTGTTGTGGGTCTTGCCGGGTCGTTCCTGCTCGGAGCTCAGACATGGACATGGTTTCAGTCTTGTGGATTCCTCTGGACATGGACTTCTGGGACTTTTCTGAGTACTTGGGGTCAGTCTGGTTGGACCCCTAGAAGAGAGCAATGGCCGATGTTTAGTTAACATTTCTCATAGTACCATATCCTACGTTCTCATATGAATGTACCTGCGTGGGCGCCCTCCCCATCTTCTGAGGAGGAGACATGGAGAACATGGTGTGTAAGACTGAGCGTCCAGCTCCGTACAGAGCGGCCGAGTCAGCGGGGATTGTGCCAGGCGAGACGGAGCTGTACGCGGGGGGAACCGGGGTGATCTGCCTCTGCAGGAGCTGCAGGATAACATTAATGTCCGCCGTCATGCGGGTCTCCAATCTGGATAAGGGAGACAACGATGATGCCAGATCGATGTCAGACGTCTCCTGTAGGATAATGCCGGTACGGCGTTGGGGCAGACATTTTCCATTTTAAATACACACCTGTTCAGCTGCAAATGTAGAACCTCCAATCGAGACTCCAGCTCGCTTGGCTTCTCCTCTGTGAACGGGGGTGGGTGGTAGGAGTTCCGCGCAGAGGAAGATCTCCAGGTACGGGCGGAGAACTGCTGTGGTTGTTGGTCGGGCCATAACCGATACATCCCAGGCATGTTCAACGATGAAGCTGTTGAGATTCAAGAGATATAACGACTACTTCATCCTAAAATCTGGAAAATTCCATGTCCCGTAACTGATTCCCACCCCATGTGGACCTACCTTGGTGACCCCTCTCCACCATAGCCCCCCTACCCACTGAAGTACTGCTATGGGGTGGTAGCTGTACTACAGAGGGCACGTACTCCCGCCTGGTGTCCTCTTGGGCGTGGGAAAGGGTCTTGGCCAGGTTCTCGCTAGACCGGGAGCAAGACGAGCCGCAGCTGTAGCCGTCGTCCCAGCAGGTCTGAGGAGCTGAGGAATGATGTTGACGGGAGTTCTGCAGCGGGTAGGAATCGTCGTGATCCATGCCATCTGTTCACCAAGAAAAGTATTGTTCAATCATTCTGAAGGTCAAGACGGTGCTGAAGCAACAGATGAATCGATGTGGTCATGTTGAGGACATCGCCGTCTCACCTGGCCTGATTCGGCAGTCCAAGGAGTGTATCCTGTGCCTAGGTTTGTGGCGGTACCCGCAATCATCACCTGAGTCGTCGGTCATTTTGGGTGGAACCTGATCGGCCTGAGTTCAAACCAGAGCAACGCATATATACACACAATCGAACATGTCAAAAGAAATATTGAGACTGAGATTTCATCTCTAAGGAGGTTCATTCGTCTAAGCACAACGTCTTTCTTCCCACACGTACATCTCTGAGGTCAAAAGTGATGTCTAGGTTCCTCCAGAAATTATCTGCAAAGTTGGGGTACATGTCTAGAACCTCCAGTAGATCTTCCCTGAGGATGCGGTGGAGGTCGCAGTAGGTGATGGTGTGGATGTCCGCGTTAGCCTTCCCCGGCTCATCATAGAGGTACAGGGGTTCTCCGAAAATATCGTTGGCTCCTGTGTAAGTAGGAAGATTCTGTTGACGCATTGGTTATGTAAGGTTTTTGTCTCGTCCCTCACAGTGTTTCTTTACCTAATATGGCCACCACCACGTCCTCCCTGATGACTTGGATGGTTCCGCGCGAGATGAAGAAGAGAGAATCCAGGATGTCTCCGTTGTGGATCAGGGTATCTCCTGGAGGAGCGTGGACCGTTTTGAACCGCATAGCCAAGGCCCGCAGACAGGCCTGGCCGCCCCCGTGGAAGGCCTTGCAGTTCTGGAGCAGGGATCGATTCAAGTGCAAGCAAATGTCCGCCTGCAGAGACTCTGGGAATCCCTTTAGAACCTGGAGATGAAAGAGAAGACCCACAAACGTTGAAGTGACTGGATGCAGGTGGGACTTAGTGGTGGAGTCAGTGGATGAGGGGGTGAACCAGGCTTACGGCATTCATGTCGATGCCGTTTGTGTAGGACCAAGCGTGCTGAAAATACTCCTCCAGCCTCTGGCGAAGGCATCCTGGGATCTGGTGGAATCGGATGAATTCCTTGACCCTCAGCATCTGGGTGTGGTAGCGGGTGGTACCTGAGTACAGGCGCTGGATGATGGCCGAGACGTTCCCAAATATGCTGGCGTACATGAGAGCTGTGAAAGAAGAAACAATCAGAACGACGGTGGACATTGGGACCTTGGACTTGATTTCATAGAACCTCTTCAGACACAGCCCAGAACATCCCGTGGAACATCACAGTAAACGGAACACAGAGGTTTAGACTGGAAAACTCACAGCCAATGACCATGACGCAGATGGAGAAGATCTTCTCGGAGTTGGTGTTTGGGGAGACGTTCCCGAAGCCTACGCTCGTCAGGCTGCTGAGGGTGAAGTACAGGGCGGTGACGTACTTGTCCCTGACGGACGGGCCGGAGCTGGAGTCGCTGTCGTTGTAGGCCTTCCCCACTTGCTCGGCCAGGTTGTCCAACCAACCGGTTTCTGTGTACGGACGCTCCACGAAGCCGATGGCGTACCAGATGCAGGCCAGCCAGTGGGCGATGAGCACGAAGGTGCACATGAGCAGGAACAGGACCGCGGCTCCGTACTCGGAGTAGCGGTCCAACTTTCTCGCCACGCGGACCAGTCGTAGCAGCCGAGCTGTTTTCAACAGGCTTGTCAAGGTCGCCATCTTGGAGGAAGACCCAAGATATTAGAAACTAGGGTCCAACGCAAAGACATTGGTGGACACAAGAATATACAAAAGGGACATTTAGTTATTTACCTCTTCAGATCCGGACCTGAATATGAGCAGGTCAAATGGAATGGCTGCAAACAGGTCGATGGGGAACCACCCCTTGATATAATGTTTGGCGATGCGGCCCGGCTGCGTGACCACCTCCTCGTTATGGTCGACGTAGGTGGTTCGAAGGTTGATGATGATATCCACGATGAACAACACGTCCACCATGAGGTCCACCACGTTCAGGGGGTTGCACGTGTAGCCGCAGCTCCTCTTCAGCATGTCCCCGTGCTCGTCCAGCAGGAAGGCGGCCGAGTAGGGAGTGAAGACGGCCGTGTAGAGGACCAGCAGGAGGATAATCCAGTCCCAGAAGGCTTTGAAGGGGCTGTAGTGAAGCAGGATCCACCATGTTGTCGCCGGCACCTGGTGTTTGTATTCAGGGAGGACGTCAGACTCCAAAGAAAGTACCTAAATGGAAAACAGAGCGTAAAAGGCCTCAAACGTCAGTGCAGGACTTTAACCCTTGGATGCACAAGCTATGAATACCTACCCTCTTCCACGAGTGGGGGCATTTATCAACATTCTCAAAATATTGCAAATTTTCTCAAAATGAAGGAAAACATAAATAAAGAAAAATATTGCCTCATGTCACAGATATGCTTCATGAGGAGTACCTAGAAAATGAATATATTACAATTTTTCTTTGTATAGATTTTGAAGAAAAACAACCACTGAGGTCATTTTTGACCCCACGTGTGCATCCAAGGGTCAACCATTTTCCACCGACCGTAACAAACCACACAACAGACCTTTCCGGAACCAAACCCCCGATGGACACTACCAATCCATCGTCTTGTTTTGAGACCCCTTTGATCCATGATGCGATATTGGTTAGCGGAGTTCTTCCAAAACAACAAATCTCAGTTGAATAACTCGGGTCGCATCCACCGCCACCACCTTAGAACCGAAGGTCCACCGTGCAAGCGGAACAGCTAGCAAGGGCACAGTGGAGTCAAGTTGTTACCCAAATCCTTTGCCCACCTCCAAATTGGCTTCTGGCATCTTCGCATTTTAGGACCAACATAGAAAAATCGTAATCCAGAAATAAAACCTCTCTGCATTAGAAAAGGATCCCGGCACACACGGGTGGCCTCATCTGTTCCCGCACCATCACAGCGAGGCAGTGATGCAGAACGCCGGGCCTCAGGGCGTCCGCGGCAACAGCGGCTCATCACCACCCGGGAGGGACGTGTCAACACTGATTTTTCCACGAGCGAGTTCATTAACGACAAGTTAATTTTGTCACGACAACCGCTGGGACCTTTTCACACAGCAAGGGTCCAAATCAAAATACGTCCTGAGATGACACAACGTGCGACTGCGTATCCGATCACGCGGCACCGCGGGGAGGCCCGGAGGCGGATGTGCCGTGCCTCCCAGCAGAGCTACAGCCAAACGGAGCCGGGCCGGGTTTAGCGGGTCCGCGGTGACTAAAGCGTAGAGACGCACACAGACAGAGACGGAGCCCTGAGGTTCTCGGCCCCCGTACCTGTGTGACCTTCTCTGTGACGTTCTGAGAGCGGTCCTTCACCTTGGAAGGGGTGAGGAGCTCCGTCCTCGGGCTGGGGGGCGAGAGGCTTTCGTGGCCTCTGCCGGCAGAAGCTCCACCCTTCATCTGCTCCAGGTCAGACATGAACCTCCCTCTGGCCTACAGGTGAGAAGATGGCAAATTAAGGTTGTGGACGAACAGGTACTTTTCGTGTTCTTTTACATTTTTCAAGGAAAATATCTACATTACCATCTAAAAGTGGCGATTTAACAAGAACGTACCTGAAAATAAACAACGTCAGTCCTTCTTCTCCACGTTGATCGCTAGGCTAGGCTACGCCTCAGACCTCCATCTTAACCATTCCCCCACCTCTTTGATGAGTAGCATCTAGGCGAAAGTACACCAATGCCCAGACACCAGGGCAGACATCGGCGCTGAACTCTCCATGCTGACACGGGGCGGCAGACTGGCCCCAAGCCTGCGTGTTGCCATGCGACATTAGTTAAAAGTGGAACCAATCAATGCGGCGTTATCACAGAGAGGAACTGGCAGAGGGGAATCAATCACAATGATTGATGGCAAACAAATGGACCCACCAACTCCACACAGGACTTCCCCGTCGTTTTCCTCAGCAATGTTTACGGGTATCGCTTCCAACGCCGGAACATAACCACGTCTTTCGCGAGTGACGCGTACCGACGTGATGGCGGTGGGCGTGGACGCGGCGTGATGTAAAAAGCGTGTAAAAGAGGGTTCGATATGTTGCGTGTTGGCGCCTAATGTGGGATCTTATCGACCGCCATGTTGACACTGCGGTAATGTGCGGGGCTAATGACCTGTGATGAGGCGAGGCGTCCTTCAGCCGTGACCTTCAAACGCTTCGCGACCCCGTCGGAGCGACACATTCCTCCGGATCGCGATGTCGGACTAGGTGACGACTCAGGAGGCAGGAGTTTGTAGTAAAATTAAATTAAGCTTTATTTAAATCTGGTAAAGGCTTGATGTGCGAGTTCCTGGTGGTGTATGGTCGCATCTTCCAACACACGACCTTGAGAAAAAGGTCCTGGCATTGTCTTTTTTTCCCCCTCAAATGTGTCCGTTCTTCGTCCAAGTGTGTGTGGAGCGTCCTTAGTCGAGGGCACGGATGTTGTCCCAAACCCGGACCACATCTGGACAGTCGTTCAGAGCGTCTATCAGAGCCGAAGCCGCCTCCAGCTGGGTCTGGTCCAGCATGGTGGGCGTGTGTGTGACGTACTCCGGACCAGCTGATGTGACCTTCATCCCCAGCTCCTCCAGCGAGGTCCGCACCCTCCTTAGCTCCACCATATCGCAGACAAACTGTACACAAAAAGGTTGTTATGTTTTGTTTTAGTTATCATTTTTCACAGTGTTCACGCAATTTTGTCTCTGACCTGCAGGAGGCGCTGCTCCTCCTCATCCTCCATCTCCTGGACATCTTCGGCTCCCACGTCGATGGCCAGCTCCAGGGCTTTCTCCGTGCCGATGTCCCGGCCCTCCACCGTCACTACTCCCTTTTTGTCGAATCTGTGGCGGGCGCCATCTGACAGTGCCCCCCTGTGGATGAGCATGGAATTGCATTTCAGCGACACAGCATCAGCACCAAATGTGACACAACCACATCATCTTCATGGGGATTATCAGACACAGTTTAACCACTCTAGCGACATAATTTGCACAAATCTGCTATAACTTCTATTGTTTTAATGACCACTCATAGCGTAGACATTTTTTAAGAGGACAGGGAGCCTGACCCGTTCTTGATGAGCAGCTGTTTGACACTGTGGTGTGTGCGAGCGCTGTTGTCGGTCAGGACCTCGACCAGCAGCATGCAGCCGCCCGGACCTCGAGCTTCATAGATTTGCTGGGTTCCGGCTTTGGATTTTTCCTGCGAAAGCAGACGAGAAAAAAATCTCAAAAAAACAGCAGCAATGGTGCAAAACCTTTGAAAAGACGGATGTATTTTTATCAGGATTTTTATTATTTTCTCAGCATAACTACCCAATAAGATGAAGCATTCTCATCAACATACAGCATTCTTGATTACTGCCTCAATGGAGGATTTGGGCATGCTTTTGCTCCGGCACTGCTCCAATATCTGGGCCAAGTTTGAATTGAGGTCAGGGTTGGGTCCACCCTCTGCACAGGACACAGGGCACACAAACTTTTACAATTAGAAGTGGAAAAACTATGGAAAACTAGCCTGAAAGTGTGTGATAACCACTTTAGGAAAGCAATGCTGAGCCATTTTAGCACATTTTGTCAGACTTTAAACGTTTTCCTGGAGTTTTTGTCTTGTCAATCAGCACAAACTGTTAAACATTAGTAGTGGTCCTCACCTTTAACAGCGATTCTTATCAGCATGCCATACTTCATGAACACCCTGGCTCGGGCTTCATCTTTGGGCCCCTTGATGTGTTTGACCTTTGACCATTTATTGTGTCCGGCACACACAGCGCCGCCCATCTGGAGGGTTCGGGCCGAAAGACAGCTTCCCCACACCGGGGACAGCCCGGGCAGCACGGAGCGCACCGGGCCGGAGACAGCGGCCGGGATCCGGGGGCGCAGAGCCCGTAGGTTCCGCAGCACTGTGGCCACTCCCGCCATGTCCTTCACACACAAACACACACACGCATGCGCGAACGCGTCGGTTCTTTCATGAGTTGGGTGTTATATCATCTGAATCAAATATGGATCCATAAAAGGAGACGATTGTGGATATTTGTCTTTAGCTCAGGAGTCCATGACAGTCCATGCAGTCACTGTCCTCTAGGTGGAAGTGAACTTCCTGGTTTGTGTGACGACATTTCCTGGCTATTCAAAATAAAATCCCAGAAAAGTCGCTACAAACAAACTGCGCCCTAAAAAGGGATTCATAACGTGGTAAGTGACCGTTAAGGTCACGAATGCAACTTGTGGTATGTTTTGAAACTTGTTCCGCAAATATTTACGTTCCACGTTTGAACGCTATCATGGAAGGCAAAGAAAACAAACAAACATGAACGTGCTTGTGGGAGCCGATTTTTTTTCACGAAAAATTAAACAGACTAACGTGCCTAATTTTCGCTAAGACTTTTCTAAATGTGCGAATACGCTTTCTAAGCCCTACTCATCATAGGCTGGTAGCTTTATGGAGAGATAAATAAATACACAGCCAGACATAGTTCGCGCTTATGGCCAGCAGGTGGTGCCAGCGTCACACGCGGGAAATCACTGCCTCTCAACCGAAACACGCTTTAGTGTTAACGTTCATCTTTAAATTAGTGAAGCGCTAGATAGAGTAAGAGAGATACTTCAGTGTTGTTCCTAATCACAATTGACAACAAAAACGAGACTGAATTGATAAGCAGAGATTTGTTTTTCTGGCGCAGTGGTCCCTTTAAATCCAAGAGGCTAGCGGAGCGGCTAGCACCAGTTTAGCGGGTTCGGATTCGGTTTGCTAGCTTCGGCGGGCGGAATGGAGCGATAAACAACACTGTTCGGAGGCGATGTGCAGGTACTGAATATACGTCTCTTAATAATTATCGCTTTATTATTCAAGTGTACGGTGGGAAAACCGAGACATTTCAAACGACGTTTTGATGGTTTAGCGGGGCTGGATGAGGTTGTGGTTCGCCCGTCGGCGGCTTGTTTTCACACCCAGGTTTGACAGCTGATCTCAGCACCGTAACCTCCGTCATAAATCTCAGTTTATTCGCTTATTTTTCATTTTAAACGGTCGTAAGTCGGCCAAGTGGTAGCGTGGTTTGGATCTACATGATGTTTTGTGTGAAATTTGCGTGCTTATTTCTTCTCCCCACCTGTCACACTTGTAGTTTTGTAGAAAAATGCGTAATTATTGTAAATGATCACACAGCAGTAGAGAGGGGAAATAATGTAGGCTTGTGTGTCATGATTTTATCACAAGAATTGGAGATTTCTCATCTAATTCCGTGCGTCATCATGAAGTCTCAAGCTCAGATTTGTTGCTTGGAGGTTGTTTCTTTTCTCCACACAAATGATATTATCTTTACTGAAACTAATATTTCAGCCTCTCATGGGTTACTTTCACCTTGGCGGACAATACTACAGAGAAAGTTATTTAACCCCCCACTGCTGTCTCGGGCAGTAGGTCATATGGTTAAATATTACACCCTAAATTATTCATAAAATGGCTCTTAAATCCAGGGCAAAGGATGGATCTCCACACATTCCCACACTTGAACATGACAGCAATGTATGAGCGGAATAATACAGCAACATATGACCTTGTCCATCACCTGTGTGTGCTCACACTCCTCTCTCACAAGCGCTCCGTCCTTCGCGACCATTGTGACGGTGTGTTGACATAATCGAACTGTGCCACACGGATTGTGGAGAAATAAAAGAGCCGCGGAAGAGTCTGGATTCAGCGTGCGGGAGAGAAACGTCCCTTTGTGTTTGGGGTGGGAGGGTGAGTGGGTGAATGGATGAAGTGGTTTTACTGGATTTACTGGCCCACTGGCTCACACTCATCACACACTGCAGGTGCGGCGATCGTCTCCAGTCCGTCTCTGAGGCCTGGATGAGGACGTGTCCCACAAGGAGCTACTTGCTATTGTTGTTTTTTTTTATTTACAAATTAATTTGAGGGTTTGTAGGCCTCCAGTTGCACGTGGAGCATTCCTGCTTGGCATTGGTGTGTATGTTTGTGTGATACATTGAGAAAATTATTAGTATTTTGTGGAGCTGCCGCTTGATGATCTTTATCTTTTTATTTAATGTTAAATCTACCATAGCATCTCTGACCGATCTTTCCCAGGAGCAGGTTCGCTCCCCGACCTGGCTGACGGGCCAAGATGTGTGACTCACTCGTGATGCAGCTCTGCAGATGATCTTCCTCGCTCGTCATCTCCTTAATCACCCTTTGTTTTCTTTTTTCTTTTCTTTTTTTTTTTTTCTCACCCTTGCAGATCGGTTGGCCATGGATAGGATCCCGAAATTCTCCTCCAAGGACGAGGAGATCAACTTCTGGAAGGGTCTGTCCCTCAAGTACAAGCAGAGGTGGGTAACACACTCGGAGTGTGTGAGAGACGAGAGTGTGTATCTGCTGCAGATGCTCCAAATTTTCAGTATGCAACACAACTGATAAATCGGACGATTTGGTCGTTTACCTTTCCGTATTTTTGTCGGATTCTGCGATAGAGTTTCACTTTGGATGTTAAGTAACCTTTTCTCCGTGACATCAAAGGCGTGTGTGCGCGCAGGTGCGTGTGTGTGTGCGTGTTATTGTTTTTGTGTGTGTTTTGTGGTCAGTCAACCTCTCGGGTAGAAAAAAACTTTGGGTGTATCAGTGACACTCCACAAAAAAAGCTCTGTGAGCAACAGTATCCCTCCACCGCACACACACGCACGCACACACACACACTTTCCCCCAAAGTCCCAAAGTGCCCGATGATGTTTCACGTCCATCATTGTCCCTCTTTGTCTCGTCCGCCTTTTCACAGCTTTTCCTGGTCGCCATCAATAATACACGTGACTGATGGTGCGACCTCTCAGGGGGGTCGTGGTGCTCAGAATCGCACTGGACACACACACACACGCATGCTCACACACACACACGCACACACACACTCGGCACACCCTAAGCTTGTTTCCATAAATAAAGGAAAGGAGCCGCGACACATGAGCCGACCTCCACGTTGGTGTTCATGTGATGTAATAGATACACACACACACACACGCACACACTCTGCGGACGCCTCCCTCCGTTATCCTATGTCCCGATTATGTAATCAGTCTTGTTTTTACAGGATGACCGTGCGTATTTGCCTTAGCTTTGACGTTGTAGTCCTAGCGCCCCCTGGGGGGGGGGTCATGGCTTCACAATGACGGGTTTGTGCGGGACGCTTCAGCTGCTGAGGAGACACAAAGTCCAAGAGTCTAATCTGTGTGACATTGGGGGGGACAGAGGTTCTCTTCTTCCTCCTCCCGCTCTCGCTCCTGTTCCCTCCTGGCGATGCAGGAGCGGTGTGTGTCCGTGTGTGTCCGTGTGTGTCCGTTTGTGTCTGTGTGTGTGTGTAGCAACACCTTTCCAACGGTGAGGGAGTGTTAAATAGAAATATGGACGAACTACTTTGAGAGAAACGTCCCATTCTGAAACTTCCGTGGTGCGTTCAGGTGTCAGCTAGAGCCGTTGGACATTTTAACCTCCGCTCAGACGAAGGTGACCGTGGACGCACCATGTGATCTCCAGACCTTTGAATATCTTGCCGATGGTTATTTTTAGACCGGCGTGTGTGTGTGCGTGTGTGTGTCTTCGTCTCCGTCGGCCTGTCCTTGTGTTTGTCCAGGGTCGTATCAACAGATGGTTACATAACAGGCAGCGGGGGGGGCGGAAGGTGGACGACAAGCGGACGTCCTGCCCGTGTGTGTCTCGGCGAGGGAGGCCGGTATCCAAGCAGCGTAACGAGACCTCGTCTTTGAGCGGAGGTCGCACAAGCACCACAGAAGAAGAGCTGCAACCTCTTTCTCAGTGTGCTTTTTTTTGTTTTTGTTTTTTTGTTTTTTGCGGTTGCCAGTTTGGTGCAGTTTCAAGCACAAAGGACAGAATAATGTCCCCGAGTGCAGCAGAGACGCTTTTATCTGCGCAGCTGTTCGGGGGAACCAAATGTGGGTCAGCCAGCGCAGCAGCCAGACGAGGTGTGAAACGTCAGATGAATTACTCCGCCGCCCCAACCCGGCCCCGCCAGCGACCCAGATCCGTCCGTATCTGTGTGTTTGTAGTGTGTGTGTGTGGCTAATGGCTTCCTCTGTGCGTGTGTTTGTGGCTCTGCAGCTGCGAGGAAGCCCAGGAGGAGCTGCTGGAGTTCCAGGAGGGCAGCAGGGAGCTGGAGGCCGAACTGGAGGCCCAGCTGGGCCAGGCCGAGCACAGAGTCCGGGACCTGCAGTCCGAGAACCACCGGCTGAAGAACGAGGTGGAGGCCCTCAAGGTAATGCCCCTCCCCCCCCACTTCCAACCTCGCCCCGACGCGGATGCTCGATAGTATGGATGCTGCGGTTTCCATGCGTCTTCTTTACCCGCCCATTTGTGAGTCTCTGGGGAGAGATGGAGCAGAAGAAAAATGGCGGCGGAGCAGCAGCAGCTGCCCCAACAGGCCCGATCTCAAGATTCATATTCATCTTACTCCAAGCAGCTGCGTGTGTAGGGCCATGGTGCTGAAAAGATCATTTTTCTAAAGAGACATTAGGAGCCTCTGCCTGTTTCTTATTCTATAGCGGTAACCATGGAAACTTGTACCATATAGGAGTCTCAGGCTTGTAGTGCGTGTTCTCCCCAACGTGCTCCCACATGTTGTGATATCCTCAGTGAATTCTCCTTCAAGTGATAAGGCAGTTAGACGCCATGATCCATGGCAGACATGTAGGTCAGACAGCATCCTCGCCAAGGAGGGACGTCCACAGACAGACACCGACTCTCCCCCGCCCCCGTCCTTGTCCTTCTCCTCCTCCTCCCTCCCTCCTCCTCAGGAGAAGCTGGAGCAGCAGTACTCCCAGAGCTACAAGCAGATCTCCACGCTGGAGGACGACCTGGGCCAGACGCGCAGCATCAAGGAGCAGCTGCACAAATACGTGCGGGAGCTGGAGCAGTCCAACGACGACCTGGAGCGCGCCAAGAGGTCCACACGCACACTAACACACACACACACACTCACACACACACAAACTCCTCACAAGCTTCTCCAGCAGTGACGTCATCATCGTTATTGCACTGACATCCATATTGACACGCAAAGTACAGATCAATATTGACACTGCCAATCTATACATTTACATACATACATATACACACACATACACACACTCACATTCTATATGTATATACAGCATACAGTGTGTGTGTGTGTGTGTATGTATCTACAGTGTATATATGTGAGTGTATATACTGTATGTATGTGTATAAATGCATGCTTGTGTGTATATGTGTACATATATATATTGTGCAAATATGGTTATATACACATATATATGTGTGTATATTCACATGTTTGTATGCATACATATTTGTATGTGTGTGTATATATACAGTATGTCTGTGTGTAAATATGTATGAACACACACACACACACATTCATATTCTGAGTATACAGTCTATGTACAGTATATACTGTGTGTGTTTGTGTGTGAAAATATGTGTTTTTTTTATAGATAAGTGTTTATATATATGTACTGTATGTATGCAGTATATATGTGTGTATAAATATACGGTATACTGTATATAGTGTATATGCATATATGCACATACAGTATGTGTGTATGTGTATGTATACACGCATATGTATGTATAAATATTTACGTGTGTGTGTATATAAGCCACACACACAGAGACATGCAAATACACATGTATACATTTCTATGTACACATGCATATACACACATACTGCAGAAATCCGTCAATCATGGCGGTTCAATATACTCGTTATTCAAACTGAGGCTCTCGTCGTTAGCAGCGAAAATCTTTGGGGGTAATTAACCGCAGCAGACGTCTTGCAATTGATTTTGGATCAATATTGTGTTTAACATGCATGAAATATTGATGGGCCAGACGTGTGTGTGTGTGTGTGTGTGTGCGCGTGCAGGGCGACCATCTCGTCCCTGGAGAACTTCGAGCAGCGCCTCAACCAGGCGATCGAGAGGAACGCCTTCCTGGAGAGCGAGCTGGACGAGAAGGAGTCCCTGCTGGTGTCCGTCCAGAGGCTGAAGGACGAAGCCAGAGGTGAAGACGCAGCAGGTCGCCCCCTGGTGGCGGAGCGCCGTCGGACCAGCAGGCGTGACCGTCCCTCCTTTCTCTTTATGTCCGGGTCTCGTCAGACCTGCGGCAGGAGCTGGCCGTGAGGGAGAGACAGTCGGACAGCAGCAGGATGTCCGCCCCCAGCTCGCCCACGCAGGACAACGTCAAGATGGACACGGCCGTGCAGGCGTCCCTCTCGCTGCCCGCCACCCCGCTGAGCAAAGGCCTGGACAACGCCTTCGCCAACCCAGCAGGTTCGCACCTCCCACCCCTGCATCTGTGTGGCATGGACGCCGTCCTCCTCCACCTTGTCCTTCATATTTCTCGTCTATTGTCTTTTTTGTCCTCTCCACAGCGCTCTCAAACGGAAACTGCCCGCTGACGCCCTCGGCCAGAATCTCGGCCCTGAACATCGTCAGCGACCTGCTGCGGAAAGTCGGGGTGAGTTGTGGGACCCGGTCCACCCCGACGTCCCTCTGTCCTCCACCTCTGACCTCTGTCCTTACTGCCCCCCACCACACCCACCCCGGCAGGCCCTGGAGTCAAAGCTGGCTGCCTGCAGAAACTTCGCCAAGGACCAGAAGGCCCGCAAGGCGTACGCCATCGAGAACGGCAACCTGCTCAACGGCAACACGGCCACCTACCCGCCGGCCCTGCACACGTCTTACTTCGACAAAGCGTGAGTAGGAGACCACCTCTGTTCTCCTCTTCATCGTGGGAAGGGCGAGACGGTTTGGGAAGAGAAGACTCCGAGAGCAGTGTGTCCTCCATCTCTCTCTCTCTCTTTCCCCCCCAGCAGAAGAGAGATGGTCACGTTTCCCGCTCTGATTCCGGGTAATTGCAGGTTCTCCGCCCCTCCTCCGCATGCGGTGGAGCTAACGATCCGCTAACGATCCTCAGGGGTCACCGGTGGTGGGAGAGATTAGCTCGGGGGTTGTGGAAGCTAACTTAATAGCACGACGTCCCTTTCAGATTGGTGTGTGTGTGTTTGAGAGTGAGAGCAGGTGAGGTGATTTCCACAATGGTGACTCACACTGATCTATTAACAGCACTTGTAGATGGAGACAAAAGGCTACATTTCCACTTTAGCTGCACGATGCTGTAGTTTCTAATCCTGCGTGTGTTGTTGTTGTGTGTGTGTGTGTGTTAGCAATGGAGGCGGGCATTTGCTGTATTTTCCAGA
>OMPJ01038540.1:0-16110 GCA_900312935.1 Carapus acus | reverse complement strand
ATGAGAAGAAGTTGCACCAGCCACAAGATGCATGATAATGAAGAGCGAAACATATATAAGTAGCACTAGACTGTAAATTGCATTTTTTATCGTACAAAATCCGAAACCAAGAGCAGACATTTGGAAATTCGATTTGATTCCGTTTGATTCGACTCTTTTCGATTCGACTCTTTTTGATTCAACTCTTTTCGATTCAACTCTTTTCAAACCCGATTCTTGGAGATTCAATTCTTGGCGGTTTTAATTCTTGGAGATTCAATTCTTGGAGATTTGGTTACCGTAGATTTGATTTGATTCTCTAAGATTTGATGCTCTGAGATTCCTTTCTTTGAGATTCGGTTCTTTGCAATTGGACTAATGAGACTCAATTCTTGGCGATTACATTTTTAGATTTGATTCTTTGTTGAATCTTTGTGAATTGATTCTTTGAGATTCGACTCTTTGCAAACATGCAGGTGGGCACTTTACTGTGTTGGCACCAAACTAGGAGAGGAATACGTGGTGCAGCAGGTGGAGGACAGACCAGCGTCCCAGTGGATGTTCCAACCGCTGCTCTTCTCCTCTCTCACTCACCTTCACCTCTATTTTTAACACTAGTAGACTGCGGTTGGGGGCCTATTGAGCTGGTGTCCTGTCCTTGTGGGGCAATTGAGACTTGTACTTGGCCAAATTTAAAGTTAAACTGGTTAAACTCAACAGTTAGACCTGCTTTTATCCTCACCCAATGTCATTACTGTTGGTTTTCTTTTCTTTGTCTGTCGTTTCTCGCAGCAGGACGGTGAGCGGCCTGGAGCCGGCCGCCCACCCGACAGTCGCCGCCCCTCCGGCCGCCTCCTCTGCGGGTTTGGTGCCGCTGGCGGTGTGACGGGACGACTCGATACTGTAAAGCGTCCTCCATGTACTGTTCCACTGGACACCCCCCTCCCTCCCTCACTCTGTCTGTCCAACTCCACCGTCGTTTGTGCTCCTTTGTCCTCCGTGGGTCTGCGTCCGTATAGTCCGCGCGTGTGTGTGTCACAACATATACTGTTTGTTCACCCTTCGCGCACACACACACACACACACACACACACCTTCTCCTCTTCCAAACATTTTCCCCTTGATTCCCAGAGACACTTCCTTAGAGGTGTGTGAGACGCTTACTGTTGACACAAGGGTCGTTAAAAACTGAAATTATATGCAATTTTAAAACGCTCTAGCTCTAGTTTGGAAATTTTGCAAAGCAAATGCCTTTTTTTATTACAGGTTTTCTTCACTTAAGTAGCAATAACATTTGAACAGAGAGTCAGAGGAGGTGAGCAAGGGGCGTTTAAATCTTTTAATTTCTCGACAGGAGGGTGATGTGCTAAAGCGAAAACAATGTTTCTCAGTATCAGAATTATTTTTTGAAGTGCTCCGTGCCGGTTTGAGGCAAAGAAATAGATGTGGCCAGCATCCCCACCCAGTGGTCCTCGTCCTCACTTGTCAAACTGTGAAAGGTGAAAGAAGTCGTGGTCGTCGTGGTGAGTTTAACCAGCCGTCTTGTCTTCTGTGGCGTGTGTACAGTATTGGTCATATTGATCGTTTTCGGTTTGGCGGAGCTGCAGCGAGGCCGGCGTGGCTTCGCTCCGCAAGTTCATTTGTTCCAAGCCGGCATGTTTTTGTTCCCTTGCCAAATGTTGGTTCAGTACTGAAAAGCAAGTGAAGCACTTTTACATTGTTGAGAATTTTTATTTTTCACCTTTAAGTCCAGTGCAATATTAGTCATTTGTCAAGTTAATTTATTTCAAATTGCTTTTATGGCATGTTTTAATAAAATCTATAATACTGGCAAAGTGTTGTTTCCTTTGTAGTGATTGCAGAACATGCATGTTTCATTTGCGGGCTGATTTTTCGAGTGAAGCGCCCTCTGCCGGAGAAAGGCAGAACTGCGATATCGACAGCAATTTCTTTTTTTTTTTTTAGATTCAAAAACTTTATTGGTCACGCTCATGCAGGATGCGCGGTGGAATGAAAGTGGCAGTGCAAATGTGCAAATCACTCATTTTAGTTATATATTCACTTCGACAACTGACAGTGCGATCACACAATCATGGAATTTACAATAGTTTTTTCGATAAATTCCACTTTTTTAATGATACATCATTTGGCTTGTTACACAGCTGGCACCTCCACCTTTTGTGTGAGTGTGGAGAAAGTGGGTTGAGGTCTTCAAACACCACTGACAAGGCAACAATAGTCTCTCCAGCATAGCCATCAACATTTCCCCAAATGAACTCCGGACTCCTGTCCTGGAGCTGCGGGTCATAGGGGGACGATGCGAGCCTTCACCCGCCCCCTGCTCTCCTTCTCTCGGCCAGCTCCTCCATCTGCCTCACCCTCCTCTCCATCACCTCCACCCGCTTGGACTCGTTCCTCGCCCACTCCTGCGCTCTCAGATCGGCCACGTCCTCAAAGAAGCGGTGCCTACACGCCACAAAAACGGGACACGTTTCAACATAAAATATACTACCAACGGCTGACATTACGACTACGCATGCGTCAATTCCACAGGCATGTCATTTGTAACACTCACCTGTTGAGGAAAGCGGCGGCCAGCCCACATATGAGCGTCCCAAACAAAATCGGCTTGGTCAGACGCTTCCCTCTTGACAGTTTGTGTTGGATCATGATCGAATATTTGCTTTAAAAGTATAAACACATCGTTAGGTAACTATACACAGACGCCGACTTGATGACCTCCGCAGGAACCAACGACAACAAACTCCCTTCAATGTCTGTGTTAGCTATGATTTAGCTTTACTTCTTTCTGTCAGCGTAGGTGTACACATCCACAACATATCCGTCTTTAAATCCTTACGATGTGTCGTATCGGGATGATTAAATCTCCCCCGACTCATCACTGACAGCCTCCATTCCATACAGCCGCCATTAGTACCCATGGAGTTACATGTTGTGAACTTCGACCCATATATCCCGCCCCCTCTTGCACTTCATTGGCCAATTCTGAGCAGTTTCCGGGCAGCTATTGGTTAAACAGCACGTCAATCATTATGGCGTTGAGGAAGTTCAACTTGGATTTGGGGGTATTTGCAACGCCTGCGACGCAAATGGGAATTAATGGTAAATATTAAAGAGCTTGAAGAGTTATCGATGTTTGACATAACATACTTAGACGTGTTACGGTAGAATGTGACAAGAGTCAGACTTGTACGATAATTTTTTTGTTTTAACATCTGTGGGACGTTAATTTTCCTGATATTCATCCTCAAAACACATCGGGCAAGTCACAAGCCGTTTATCTAGTCTTCAACACACGCCGCCCATCACTCATTCCCCAAACAAAGTTGAAAATTAAGGTTAAATATTGCACATGGTGTCTTGTCCTTCGCTTACGGCCATACCACCCTGAACACGCCCGATCTCGTCCGATCTCGGAAGCTAAGCAGGGTCGGGCCTGGTTAGTACTTGGATGGGAGACCGCCTGGGAATACCAGGTGCTGTAAGCTTTTTCTTTTCACCGTTTTGCCACTAGGGGATGCTGTTTCCCTACATATTAAACCCGGCACAATGCATATCTCCGCCGTGAGAAACGTTTATTATGAATTCTTGACGTCACCATAATGACAGAATATTTGTGTGAAATAGAATAAAGCAGTAAACAAAGAAGGTTTTTCCTGAAGCAAAGGTATCAAAATATAAATATTGTTAAACCTGGCTCTTATTGTGAAGTCTCACCTTCAAATTACAGTCGACCCTCGATTGTGCGGACTTCACATGTCCGGACTTTCAATTGTCCGGACAACGTCCGCCTTCCGGACTAAATGTCCGCTCCAGCCGCTCCAGTCCGAAGAATGCGCGAAGAACGCGCGCTTGCGCGTGGGTTCCCGCCAGTTTTCCACCCGCCTCGCCAGTGTTCACACATGTTTCTGTGATTCTCGAAGACTTTGTGCCATTATTTTGCCTTTATTTACCCTTCCATCATGCCACCAATGCCGTCGAAGGTTACCAAGCGACCAAAGGCAGCAAGGGTCACTTTAAATGTGGAACAGAAGCTGGATTTATTACGAAAACTTGAAAGCGGACGTACTGTGGCCCAGGTCTGTGAGGAGTTTGGTTGCAAGAAGCAGACGGTGTCCGATATCAAGAAGAGCAAAGACAAATTAAGGGCCTATGCTTCGAAATATTGTGTGGAAGGGAACAAATCCAAGTCTGGAAAACGCAGGGCCAGGAAAAATATGGCTACGGCTAGCCACTCACAGCTAGATGCGGCGGTACTAAAGTGGTTCCTGGAGCAGAGATCTACTGGGGTCAATGTGAGAGGCGTGGAAATCATGGCCGCTGCAGTGAAGCTGGCACAAGAGCTTGGCATTACGGACTTCAAGGGGAGTGATGGGTGGCTTTGGAGATTCCGGAATAGGCATGGACTCTTCAACGTGACTACGCATGGTGAAAGTGGCAGCGCAGACAGCACGGGCTTTGAAGCCTTTCGTGCCCGTTTCAACAAATTTATAGAGGAAGAAAATTTAACGCTCTCCCAGGTGTACAACGCAGACGAGACTGGGTTTTACTGGCGTTCTATGCCGAAAAACACTCAAGTGACCAAGAGTAAAGCGAAGGGCAAGAAGGTGTCGAAGGAGAGAATTTCTGTTCTGGTTGGTTCTAATGCTACTGGCACTCATCGCTTGAAATTAGCTATTGTTGGGAAGAGTAAGAGGCCACGTGCAATGAGGACCATGATCATTGAGCTTGACCTGCCAGCCAAGTACTACAACACCAAGAATGCCTGGTTCTCAGCTGCAATTTTCCTTGACTGGTTCTTCAATAACTTCGTTCCAGCTGTAATAAAATTTCAAGTGGAGGTTCTAGGCATCCCCAGAGATCAAGTGAGGGCTGTTCTTCTGTTGGACAACGCGCCTGCCCACCCTAGTGCTGATGCCTTAGTCGCCCATAATGGCCAGATCAGAGTCATGTATTTGCCACCAAACACTACATCCCTCATCCAACCCATGGACCAGGGTATCATTAGTGCCCTCAAGAGGAAATACACCAGGCGGTACCTAAATGAAGTTCTCGTGGTGCTGGAGGACAACTATGACTTGGTGGAAGATTCCCGTGGCTCAAGAACTCTGGCTAACATGAAGGCGTACAACATCAGGTCTGCAATCTGGAACATGTGTTCTGCCTGGGATGAGCTGCAAATAAGCACTCTCACCAACTGCTGGAAACCCTTCCTTCGTGGCGATGATGAGGATCCAAATGACTTCGAGGGGTTTGGCACCAACGAGGCAGTGGATTTCTACAATCTACTGAAGAAGGCCGGGGAGAAGGATGTCAGTCTGGACGATGTGCAGGACTGGCTAGACGAATCCGAGACAGTACCGGGGCACGAGGTCTACACTGAGGCAGAGATTGCCGAACAAATCAGGAACCCCGAACCAGAACCAGAAGAGATCAGTGACGAAGAGGAGGAGCCAGTAAAGAGACCCAAACTATCCTCACTGAGAGCCAGCTTGGACGACCTCATAGCCTACACTGAATACACCCCCGAGGCAGCTTCACACTACACTCAACTGCGTCTACTGAGAGACATCATCATTCGGCAGCAGCATCAAGTGGGCAGGCAAACCAAAATTCACTCCTTCTTTGCACCTCGCCGGCCAGCCACTACCTCCCAAGAGCCCCAGCCTGGTCCCAGTAGTGCCCCGGACCTTGGAGACACAACTTCGGAAGATGAGGTGGATGAACCGATGGTCGTCGATACGACCTCGGATTCAGAGTAACCCCCCAGAAGAAACCCCTGTAAATAGTGTAAATAGAAGACTTAGGATTAAGGTGAGTGTTGTACAGTAATTTTTGGGTAAAGTTTCACTCTTTCACCGGGTTCGTCTTTTTTACTGTACTGTACTGCACATTCAACTTCCAACCCGGTGAAAGGGTGAAATATTATTACTGCTATTAATATTATGTTGTGCCCTATTGCAGGTTTAACCAAATTTTACTCTCATATTTACTGTATATGCATATTGTACCATATTTTAGCCTAGAAGTATGTGTGCGAGACAATATAGGCTGTTTACTGTACAGTACTCAATTTTCAATGTCCGGTAGTCAATTTTCAATGTCCGGACTTTTTCATTGTCCGGACTAGGTCCAGTCTGAATTTGTCCAGAGAAACGAGGGTCGACTGTATTTATTGTTAATATTTTCACAACATTGGAAAATGTTAAGAATCTTTGTGTCACATTTTTCTTCCCAGAAAAACCATATTAAAACCAAGAAATTACATTTTCCCCATTTTTATCCATTGTCACACATTTTTGAAAATGCTCCAGGGAGCCACCAGGGCGGCGCTAAAGAGCCGCATGCGGCTCAAGATCCGCGGGTTGCCGACCCCTGGGCTAGGGCGAAGAGGGATATTATTGGGCAGTACAAGCTGTGGTCACTTGAGGGCTGTGTGGTTAGACTGAGGAGCAGATTTTCTACTTTCCCCTCATGCTTGGGTGGAAAACTTGCCTGGTCACTACACTGTAGGTGCTGCCATCATGGGGACGGAAATCGCCCAGAACATCTGACTGCAAGACAACATTCATGCGTGATCATGACCACATACATCACCAAACAGCTCGAGTCATTATCGTGTCAACATGATGATGTTCGCTGCTTTGGCTCTGCAGGACCCCCGCATAATGAGCAAAGGACCTAGACAGCTAAGCGGGGCTCCTGGTCAAAAGGTCAGTCCAATTAAAGCACTGATGAGGGCACGACGGTGTGGGTTTGTGGATTTTTCACTGGCACATTGTTCATGCAACAGCAACTGTATGTCAAAACACATGGCAACTGTGGCCATGTTGATGATGATGACCGCTTTATCTTCCTTGTGCACACAGGCGTCAAAAGCATCTCTCCTAAAAAGTACAATACCTGCAACTCCCTCAGAGCAGTTGTGTGTTTAGGAGTGTTAATCATTGTTGAATTAGTGATATTCCCTCATTATGGCCCTCATAATGCATGAGCATGTTGCGCACTGAAGCAGGTGGCATCACCGTGCAGCAAAGAAAGAGACTGAGCAACTTTGTGCTGATGTACCCTGCTCACTGTCAGCAGCTGTGACAGACAGAATTTAAATGACCTCAAAAACCTGCGTATGTCAACGAGGGGCTGTCATGCAAAAGAGAGAAAGAGAAGGAAAACTATCACTGCACACTGGAGTAAACTCTAATTGGGCACCCACAAAACACTTAAAATTAGCCACACCAACTCAATTTGAAAAGAAAATGAACTTTGTACATATGTACGGCACACCATGATATATTCGTCAGGTTTTCGTGTTCTAGTATGACATATTTGCGTCATAGAGAGACAGTACACCAAAGATTTTTCCTTGTACTAGAACACTTTTTAATCTAAGACGTTGGTGTTACGTTATGGCATCAACACAACACCAACACAACAGTAACACGTCTGGTAGGAACATAGAACTTCAGAACCAGATCATCATCATCTATCTTTTTTACCATTAACATTAACATTGACTTAATTCTACCAGCTGCTGCCTCCAACATCTCACCAACAATTTGTTGATGCCAGGCTTGCGCACAGTTGCCCCGTTTCCCTCTTTGATGGCCAGATCGACAACTAATAGATTTAATGTCTGACACTTGCATTTCCCGCTAGACTGTCACCATGATGGCCGTTGGCCAGATAATATGTATAAATAAGCTGTACCAGTGTACAAGCCGCAGGGTACACAGCGTGCGAAAAAAGTTTCGGCTCATTGTGCAATTTTTATGGTAACTGTAGAACTGCACAGCGTGAGGTGATTGATTTTGAAATAACGGATGAAGATTGACATGCATAGAAGTGTCACTTGATGTTTCGCCCAGACTTGTTGGGTTCAAACAATGGAATTGCTTCCGTCATTGCAAAAGCACTTTCATATCTTACAAGTACAGTGGAACCTCGAGATACGAAAGCCCCACCACACGAAAAACTAACTTTACGAAACGGCATTCAAAGAATTTTCCGACTCATAATACGACAAATGACTCATGATGTGAAACAAAACAAGATTGCAGTGAGCAAAAAATTTAAAATTTGCACACTGCTGCTCTTGTTTTCGACTTATCTATCTTCAAGGCTACTCGTAATTTTCCAGTTAAAGGTGGGCGGGGCTACAGCCAAACCCGTGAACTCACGACTTTGAACTCAATTATGCTCAAGTACTCCAACTTGCGCGTTCGACGTCACGCAGACGGTGGTGCCTGGAACGGTTTGAAGTCACGACTCGTGAATCTCGAATTCGAAAGTTACCGGTTACGAGTAGCCTCGAACACAGCACAAGATCCTGCTCTCCCATTGGTTATCTCCTCTGATGCGAGTCGCCTCCATAAGATCCTCGGTCTGCTATTGGTCCGTATCTCTCGCACTGTGTAACTGCCGGCATCATTCGGCCAGTTCGTTTTGACGCGCCAATATCCACTTCGTATATTAAAGGTTTTAAAGGTATTAAGGGTTTAGTTAGGTTGATTTATTTGACCACATATCATTGTTGTTTTACCGTTACTATTAGATTTTAATTGATTTTTCTGAGTGCTTGGCACAAATTAGCTATTTTACATATAAAACTTGACTCACTCCCCAACAAATTAATTTCGTATCCTGAGGTATCACTGTACCGTCAATCATTATCTGATCAGGCTCCTGTAGTTGTCTCTCAGTGGTGTCTTCGACAGTCACCAATTAAGGAGCAGCCCCAGAATTCGCAGCCCAGTAATCTTAATTCATGCTGCTCAGGAAATGGAAACACGAGAAGAAAAAAGATACATATGGAATACTGTAATGAATATGACGGTCATCCACATCTGTACTGCACATTCATCGCAAATCCATGCATATTAATTCATTGAAAAGCGGACTGTGAAACAAGTAACACCCAAAGCCTGATTGAAGGGCTGCAATCTTCATTATTCTGCCAGCATGCATTTGTGATTTGAGTGTTGAGCAGTCAGAGCTGAGACTTATTACAAATATCACAGGAACGCAACAGCACAATTCCTAAACCCCCCACTGAGGCACATACAATAGAAATTAGGTTTTGAAAAAAGAAATGGACACCTAAATTTTCAATGTACATTTTCACCTGGTCATACACCGTCCCTGCAAAAGACTGAGCCAAAGTAGATCTTTAGTCCCAGTCTTGCAAAACCAACTATATCACGCAAGGTTATGTTTAAGACGAATATCGGACTGTCCTTGGGCTGAGGGATAATCTATCATTTAATGAATTATAAATGAATTAACTGACCAAAGGAGAAACTGAGATTGTTATCATAACTGGATCCATGCTGAATTGTACTACGGTGTTTTGCAGTGCAGAGAATAGGTATGAACATCCCATCAAGATGTAGTTGCAGATATGCCCCAAATTTACGGAGGTTTTAAACCTAAACTGCATACCAGGCAATACAATTAAGTAAAGTGAGGGTGTACTCTCTCTACCTCATGACATAAAAGTGTCGGGGTGACAGAGGGAGCGATAGACTGGTGGACGGGAGGACAAGGACGGCCAATTGGACCTTGTGTGGCAGAGGATCTGTTGTGAGCAATGTGCCTTGGGGTGATCATCTCTTTGTGAGCCATTAATGCCATAGATGAATTGGATGCGATGCAGCATGATTTTTTAGAACAGTACACAGATCGGTGCAACAAGCACCATCATGTGTGTCATCACGGAGCTCTTAACAGGCAGAGTGAACAACCGTAAGAGTCCAAATGAGGCTCACTTAGCAATCTGGGGCAGATCCACACGTCCCAAAGAACATTGATTCATCTTTCAATTCTTTGATTTTGACGCCCAGTAGCAGCATGTTGATACTTGAGGATGACGAAAACATTTGAAACTGTTTCTGTCTCTTTTGACAAACAGAGAGAGAATTAACTGCACATTGTCAGTGTGTGGACTTTGTGAGTCTGAAGGCAACAAACAGTTGTTTTTGGTAATGAATAGAATTAAGTAGGGATGTCCGATATTGGCTTTTTTGCCGATATCCGATATGCCGAAATTGTCCAACTCTCAATTTACCGATACCGATATCGGCCGATACCGATACCTGCCGATACCGATATGTGCACCTGTAAACGCTTCAGGAGCGCATAGGCACTATTTCGGTGTAACGCAAGCATTATTGTATTTTTATCGGTTTTTATTTATCGGTTTTAAAGCCAAAAAATTCGATACCGATATTACATTTTTATATCAATATCGGGCTCTAGAATTTACCCATTGTCGACAACTTACTTATCAGAATTTTTTTGCAGTACATGTAAATATATAGCTGCTAATGCCTTGTTTAACTTTGTATTTGTTTGTTTTGAACACTACTACATAGTTTGTTTACCTTGGGTGATCTCGTTTGTGTTGACATTGCACTCATCACCTTTTAACTTGGTTGTATTAGCGGATTAGCAACAATACAACATACAGAGAATAGTAATGAATAGCTGCATTTGTTTGAGTCCATTTTCCTCTAATATTCTGGGTACATCAGAATATGCACCTTTTTCTGTTCACATTTTCTGTTTTCTGAATGTATTTGAAATCCATGAGGCAGAATAGTTTCACAGAGAGGTTCACGTAATAAGATGTAATTGCAGATGATTTGCAGGAGCTGCCTAAAAGATGCTATTGCAGATTTTGCGGGTTAACCTCCCCCTCTCGAGAAGCAATGGAGCTGCAGTCATGCTGAATAGGTTTGTGAGATTTTTATTGTCAATCTGATTTACAAGCATTCAGTGGGCGATTATATCAATATTAGATGGTGCTCAGTCACCCAGAGAAATAGGAGTATTTAATCTCAATGTGGGAGGTCCAAGATCCTGTAAGGGATATAATTCTTGTCTGGAGAACAATGTCTGACAGTAAGAACATGACAGCAACATGAGAGACTGTGGAAACAAATTCACCACCAGATGGGAAATGCCAGGGAACAAAAGGGTGGAAAAGCGAGAGAAAAACGAGATGAATGATGATTTTGTTTTGAACATGCCCCTTAAATGTCAAGAGGGACTGGAGTAATATGGTTGAATTAATTCTAAGAATGCCATGACATCTGCAAAGCAAGCACAAGTGATATAGAAGAATTATGAATAAATAAATAAAAACGACAGGCCTCTACAAGTTATTAGCCACTTTATTGGTGTGTGTGGATCCCCACCGATATGGACGTGTATTTATTAACCCACTATCAAACAGCAGCTATTTATCAGACAGCAGAAGCTGGGCCAGAAGCTGTAAGGGTCACTAAGCAGCTGTACAAGAACGGATATGTTTTGGCCATGGCTTTAAAGATAAATTTTGTTGTACTTTATCATATTTTAACACGATCTAGCTCTACATAATTGCCATGAGATAGTTCCACACTTAATTCATAGGCTTACTGTATATATACTGTAGGTTTGTGTGGGTGCGCGGGATTGTCTGTCTGTCTTTGGTGCATTTTAGTGAACAAATTTCGGTTCCATAAACTGTTATTATTCTGGCCAATCTTTTGAAAACACAAGTTTTAGCCACTACCTCAGTTCAGAATGAATTGTGAACAGTTGCCATTTCTCCTGGAACAGTTCTTAAGTGGTTCAAGGAGTAGCGCATCAAGAGGCCTCCACCCTATGGCTACTTTTACATCTTAAGGGGCCACGTACAAAGCGGTGTCTTTGGTGGGTGCTAAGCACCTGCGCTTAGGAATTTCTCGGAGTGAATTTCACAGAGTTTTATCAGTACCCTAATAAAACATATCATAAATACATACTAAGGTTACACCCTATTGATGACTTTCATTTGTGCAGCACATTTCATTAATTGCAGATGCTTCAATGTTCTTCTTTGAGACAAAAAAACCCAATCGCTATCCACCATAGATTGCATGGCAAAAAAATAAAAAAATAAAGAGCACAGCTGCTCATCATCCATCCTCACTATGAAATTAGTCATTTGACAGACATATGTCGCCGATGACATCACAAATCTTCCGCTCCTTCTCGCCATGGAGCGATGGGGGAGTGGCCAATGAGAATCAGCCAATAACAGTCAGATATGGAGACAGCCGAATGTATGTGAAAAAGTAAACATTGTGCGCCACACCAAGCTTTACTGCAGCGTGTCGCAGCAACTAAAAGTCGCATACACGTTGCACTCAGCCAGTCCTGTGGCATCAAAAACTGCTATATCATCACACATTAACTTTTATGAAACGGAGGGTGAGATTCTGGAACTACAAACTTTTGTTCAGTAAAAGTCCAGTGCTCATGTACTGGAGTTACTTATAGGGGAAAAGTAATCAAACAGTAGCGGAAATACGCATTGTTGGTCTCTACCCGTCAATATGAGTTAGCCTTTGCTTTTTCCACCTGAAGATGGGAAAAGGAATAAAGATCAGGGGCCTCATACGCTAACGTGTGTGGACCTCCCACTTAATAATGGTGTACTTACATTTCCAGGAAAGGCTGAATGCCAAAAGAAAAAAAATCCAGATGTTTGAATCTGTGCGTGCGCCTGGATACACACACATTTCCTTTGTACATCCCAATCACTGTGGAAATGTGCTCATGTGTGGGCGTACCTGACCACTCCTCATCCACGCCCATTTTTAGATATGCACATCACATGTAAATAGACCCTACACTTTGCATTCCCGCCTTTGTATGTGCAGAAAACACGATAAGCAAGGCTAACACGGAAGACTCACGTAGGGAGAGATAGAGATGTTGCTGGCTGAGGTGGGGGCACATAAAAACATTCTCTTTGGTTCGGGCACTGCTCAGGTTATCGCCTCGAAGCACAAAGCGATGGGGTGCAGAGAATAAAATCCAACCTGAATTGCAAATAAGACCCATAGCGACTTAATGCGGTACCTACACAGTCAATCAACATCATAAACAGCACTTCATACTGTATGTACGTGCCACTGTTTTGCAGGATAGCGTGTAGCTAATGGTGTGGCGGAGTCATGTGAGGTGTAGTAAAAGCAGCGGGAGTCTTTTCAAAGTTTGAGTTTTTAGTTGGCTTGGTTCGTTTAGCATTTCATGTTTTGCCATGACTAAAATAAATATTTGTACTTCCAGTGGCATTGACATACTACACAGATCATGAGCAAGATTTTGTGTCATTCACTGATAGTGAACTTAATGACCAATTGAAAGCAATGTAACAGAAATTACTGCTGTTTATTCACTTAATAGGCTGTGTAATTTGGACAGATGTGATACTGGCGTGACCAACTCAGGGAATTGATGTGTGTACTCAGATACAGGAAAAATTAGAGGCAACATCGATCAAATGAATCCATTTATTTCCCAGGAGGCCAACCATTACACACAGTGCCAGCCTGTATTTTTCAGTCATACAATTTCTCAGCTCACCTATCGCAGTCTCAATACATCGGATCCTCAGTTAATTGCAAGTATTTAATGGGAATCGAAAATTCGGATTCTTGGAAGAATTGGATAATCTGTTGGAAAAAACACTGTGGCCTGCAGAGTGAATAATAAATCATTAGAATTAGAAAATCAGTATGGTAGTGCTCTGAAGACATTCATCACAAAATACTAAAAATGCAGCACAGGACCAGCTCCATAGCTTTCGATATCCCGCAACATTCAGTTCACTCTGTGCACACAGCAGCGCCGCGCACAGTTTCAGGAAAAATGGAGTAATAAACATTGGATAGAAACGGTTCTTGTTATGTTGCAGAGGCTTACCGAACCAAAGCCACAGAGAATGTGTGCCAGATTCAAAGTTAAAGGCAGTTTCTTTTATGTGGCAACTTGTTTTGGGCCAAGCTGCATATTTATAACAGTTCCCCAGCATCATCTCTATATGTCTCCTAAAGAAGAACAATCGCAGCAACGGCCTTACGCCAGCCATGAAGCAAGCATGACCACTGCATCTCCCACACACAATTCGGTTTTTGAGCATCTGAACGTTCCTGTGAAAAAGAAATCACCTTGATAAGCCAAACTATAAAACAGGTGTCAAAACATGGATTGGCAGGTGACACAGACAAGATCTAGAAGTGCCCTAAATGAGCATGGGTGTGGCCGTGAGTTAATGGGCATACAAACTGTTCAACTATTGCCCACTAGGGGGCGACAGAAAAACCCCTCCTCAGGGGTCCTGACAAAGTGTAGTTGTCGTAGTACTACTATGTGAACAGACTGTTTTAATGTCAGTGGTACTTTTTTCCCAAATCATTTGAACATCCTGTTAAGAAAAACTTAAACTAAAATTATGAGAAAATAGGAAGGATCAGAAAATACTGTATGTACTGGATTTACATCTCTGTCAGCCACATGTGTTTGGAATCGCTGCTCATCCTATAACCAGCGGGGGCCACAACATCGGATAACTTCTCCCAAAAGCAGACTGAACGCCAACTAGACAGAGGAGTGACGATTGCTCAAAATTGATGACCAGCTCTTGTTCCGTCAGTGTTTCCCAAAATAGTAATGTAAAGGAGAATGGCACGTCAGCCCCACCCAATCTGTCCTCAATCATCAATGCAACATTTTAACTCTTTCATTTTCACGTAGGCAATTTATAAAGGGCATATAATGATTGGCATAAATTGCATGATGCCAACAGAGGAGGTGCAGAATGAGAATTGTATATTTTAATCCACTCAGGACTCCCCAAATGTGTCAATCAACCCCTCACAATGTGGCCTTTATTATCCAGCCAGCGTCTTGACTTTCAATAAGCCAGCTCCAGTTATAACACAGCGTCTTTATGACTCACAGCAGATCTGAGCGACATGAATCGCTGCTTTTCTGGTGTACATTTACGTTGGGAGACAACGAACAATTTGCATTTATGAGAAGAAAAACACAGTTCTTTCTCTTTCGGAAAGAGCAGGTCAATGAGTAATTCATGCTATTCACAGGGGAAAAAAAGCAACTGACTTGACTTGACAACTTTGACTCACAAACTGACTTCACAAAAATGTCCTGATGAGACCTGCCAAAAATCATGTCCTCATTTGACAATTTGAGAATTTGTTGGCATGTGACCCTTGGTAGTCAACACAGTTAGGCGATGAAATGGAAAATGTGCTCAAAACTTTTGGGAATTAGCCATTCGTAATTATTGACAAGTGGACTAGATCATCGATATACAGTAGATAGACCATAGATAGATTTTTAAAATGCCAGTAAATGAGCAGAGGATACATCTACAGTACGTTAGACACAAAGAAAAAGGGGCGAAAAAAGTACATCTGAAGAAAAGTGACTGATGGTACATAGTGCCGATGTAAAATAAATAGACATTTACACTCAAATTTCAGAAAAGGAAAGAAAGAGCACACAGTCTTCAATTCTGATAGTATGTCAAATACCGGTAATTATATACTACCTAATATCTGTACCACAAAAACAAACCAAAAAACGCAAACAGCAACCCTGAAGTCTTGTTTCCGATGGTGAATCTTTCTTGAGAGGAGCAGCACAAAAAGCTACATTTTTATGACGTTGCAATTCAGGGACTGGTTGTCTAAAAAATATTAATGTCATTTGCATCATCATGATTTACTCATCTTGAATCAATCCCATAACAAAATGTAATCTTGAGACTTTCTTTTATCCAAAATTTTTACAAACCTAATCCAATTTTTCCAATTTCGGTTTGGTAAATGCTCAATCTACTTTGTAATTCAGACACAATTTTCTGCTCCCAAAAAACAGCTACAGGGACAAACTAATTGTTGAGCTAACATGTTTTTGGATTTGCACTACTTTATTTTGCTAAAATGCATTCATGCAAATGGATGAATATGCAGGATGTAGTATATAGATACTTAAATAAATAAACAAATAAATAAATAAATAAATAAATAAATAAATAAAATGAGTAATAATGATAATAATGATAATGATAATAATAATAATGATAGTAATGATAGTAATGATAGTAATGATAATAATGATAATAATAATAATGATAATAATAATAATAATAATAATAATAATAATAATAATAACTAACAAATCACATACACACACTCCTCACTTCATTTCAGACCCAGAATCAACCATGGTAAAGGGAGGGACCTTTATATTTGATACAGCCATGTACCAAAT
>OMPJ01038537.1:0-11097 GCA_900312935.1 Carapus acus | reverse complement strand
AAAATATTATTTTAATATTTATTCAAATGATTATCATAATGTATTATAATTTAAGTAATATTCAACATTTCTGTCATTCTGTATTTGTAGCCCACTTGGTCATTTTGACAGTAGGCTAATATAGATTTGTTTCCTCTTTATTTCTCTTATTTTTGGTCCAATATGGGTCTTGACCCCTGACCCCTGGCCTCTCACAGGTCATACAGGTCAAAGTATAGTGTATGTTCATTATTTAATTCAGAGGACGGAGCCAAACGCTGCTCTGTGGATGGCCAAACTCCCCACACTGAATAAATATCCATTTCTTTCCCCCTCATCTACTTTTTCTAGAAATGGGGACACCTCTTATACATTATTTATGAACTCAAACACAACCCCCCTTCAGCTGCGCACACACAGAGATTTCACCAGAGAGCTGAGTAGCACAGCGTAGCACAGTGCTGAGTGGAGTAGCCTCAAATGTAGTATCATGTAGCACAGCATAGTATAGTACAGTATAGCACAGCGTAGTGTGGTATAGTGTGGTATTGTGTAGCAGTTGATGGAGACAGTATTTCATGGTTAATGTCGACGGAAACGCCGGTGCCAATGAACACACAATGAGAGTCTGTCTGCTCACTGTTTATTTACACTTAAGGAATAGCTGGCATACCCTGTGTGTGTGTGTTTGTGTGTGAGTCTGTGGTGTGGCGTGGCACTCACAGCTTGTAGTGTGTTCTTAGCCAGGGTGAGTTTCTCCTCACAGTCCAGCGCCGTGTTCTGGAACTTATTGGCCATCTGAAGCAAGAGTTCCAACCTGAGAGGCACGGGAACGGAATAACACCGGTTAGAATGGAACGTGTGTATGCCTGTGCACAGGATGTGTGTGTGTGTGTACACCTCTCACCTCTCAACTGCAGGCCGCAGGGCCTTTTCTCTGTCCAGCATCTCCAGGATGAGTTTACCCCACTGCTCCTCTAGATCGTTGGGGTGGAGGCCCTGAGGAAGCTTGATACGACCAAACTCGATCCACACCTGAACACACAGATTTAATTATATGTTACATTACCGGCAAACAAACACTATTAATAGACCAGATGTCACAACTGAGTGAGGTCAGATGGAGCACTGGAAAGACACACAAACCCACTAATGTACGCACACACACCGCTAATATCAGCTGAGCGGGGACAAAAGACTGTGATGTGTTTGTGATTAATGAAACAAGCTGCTGCTTTGACAACATCCAGATGACTTTGCTCGCGGGGGCCACATTCTCCAGAGCCAGCTCGGTTAAGGAAACTCTATTTCTCCACGCCGAGCGCTGGAAGAAAACGTAACGTTTCCTTCTCCCCACACAGACGCGCACAGATAAAATCCCCTCGAGCTGAACCGCATGATTTGCACAAAGCCGCGCACATGGACTAAACCCTGACCGAGCGCTCACGTGGCCGCACCTCCAGCAGTTTGTAGAGATGTTCGGTGCGAGCCTTCTCCACCTCTTTCGCTGGGATCTCCGTCTCCTTGAAATGGATGTACTCGTTGTAAAGTGCCTGAGATGGGGGTGGGAGCGTGGGGGGGTCAGAGCAGGGAAATGTGGGGGAAAATAGGTAATGGGAAAAAGGCATCGACAGCGAGAGGAGATGTTATTGATGAGAAAACGGGGTCAATATCTGCACACACCAAGACTGATCAATACCCTGTAGCAAAGGAAAATGCCGCTAAACCACTGCTTTCCTCCATTTTCACTGTTTTTAATTCCTGTCACACTTCTGCTTCGCATTAACTCTCCGTCTCAGACGTTTCATTTATCTCCAAATGTGACTGTGTCATTTTTCAACTGCTGCATGCCGCTGTAGGCCTTAAAACGTACTTAATCACTTAGACTGAGATAAGGTAATATGGCAGAACATTAATTTTGTAGGACAGCAAAGCATCGCTACTAGCAGGGTTCACCTTGAGTTCCGCAGGGTTCTGTGGGAAGTTCTTGTTGGCCATGAGGGCCGTGTGATGGCGGCTCCACTGGAGCAAGGAGGTGAAGCGGGACTGGTACTCTGACCAGCGGTGGTCCACCTCCTGAGAGAAGAAAAAATGGATGAGAAGAAGGAGCAATAGAACTGAGGCAATGAGTCTAGGGAACGTACATGTGCAGAGATGCCCTCTCCACCCTCTGGGATCTTGGGGAAGGCATCATAGATGGAGGAGACGTAGGTGATGACAGACTTCTCGTCTGGAGACGGGACATCAACATCTGAGGAGCAGAAGACGTGGAGAAAATGAGGGAAGGACACATGGCCGATAAGGAATTATACCTGTCAAGATAATACAACTGTGACAGCAGATAATTGCATATCACCGATATCACAGGAGACATTGCGGCAGACACAGGACAGCAGAACGAGACACGGTTAAGACAGCCAAGCGCTGTTCCACCCAAAGGTCAGTCCGTCACTAACTCACTCCGATGCTCATTCAGCCATGTTAACAGTCTCACCCTCAGCGTCCAGGAGTCTGGTCACCCCTAGCGACTCGGCAATGTCGAAGGCCTGCTCCAGGTTCTCACGGTTACTCTGCCGTGACACCACCTCCATGTCAATCAGGTCGGGCCTGCAAAACACGCAAACGGAACGGATGTGAGTGGGCGCCCCAAATCTGGGCTTCTCCTCCCCCATAATATGAGATGTTTTCCAGTTGAGGTTGAATGGCAGCGATGTGTGAACACAAAAACAGTGTTTAATTGTGTCAGTAGTATGTCTCTGCTCCTTGTATCTGGGCTCTCCAACCTGTATCTGTGCAGCAGAGCGTTGAACATGCGTCCGTCGCTCCAGGATGAGGTGAAGTTGACACAGCGGAGGCCGGAGTAGCCTTCTGTTGCCTGCTGGCTCCATAGTAACAGCTTCTCTTTGGCTGTGAGGTCAGCTGACTCGCCGCTCACATAGATTTCTGAGATCTGAGAGGAAAAGACATACAGCTCACATCAGAGAGAGGCTGAGCAGACATGCACACACACAAATGCAGGATTGTTGGATCCTTACAAGTCTTATTGTGTTACACTCTGTGGGAATAAGCCGGTTCCTTTGTAGGAATTTTAGTATTCAGTACGACAACAGCACACAATGACTCAGACGCACACTGACAGTGAGTCTGCAGAAACAGTGGATTTATCTCTGCCCGAGTCAGACAAAAACTCATCTCAGTTTTGATTCATTCTCATTCCACCTGTCGCCTCCACTCAAATCCTCCATTTGTTTTAATAATCAATAAGTCCCTGTGCAAAGTCTGTGTGTGCCCAGAGGAAAAACACACAACTATTTTAATTATGTTCTACAGCAGTCCCCAATCCCCCGGCCGCGGACCGGTACCGGGCCGCAGGGACATTTACAAAACTTAAGCTATTACGAACAATGTTTTATTTTGGAAGGTGACCGGATCCTCTCCGTCACATCTGTCCAAGAGTCGCTATTGAGTCGTGTTAAGGTGCTTGCCTCGGTCGTATTTTACTTCGTATCTGCCTCTGGTCCCTAACCTTGGTACAGAACCAGCTAGCTGCTAGCTTGCCAAGCTAGTGCGTTCAGCGGTTACTAGCCGCCCGGGTAAATACACGCACACGTTGAAACAGCGACGGAGGTTTTATTTAGCCTGCGCGCCGGCACTTTGTTTCCCTCCGTGCTCTCCACAACCGTACGGGCAATAACAAGGATCCTCTTCCTTGAGAACATTCACCTTGTACGGCTAATTCTGCCATGCTGTACCACTTTTCAGCGCGAGAATCACACACACCTTGCGCCGTTACCGTGGGAACCACAGCGACAGCGATCGCCTACGTCATTTCCGCTAAATATTCAAACCGCTTAACCGGTCCGTGAGAAAATCTTCTGATATGGAACCGGTCCGTGGCGCAAAAAAGGTTGGGGACCGCTGTTCTACAGGAATCCGTAATTGCATCCCAGAACAGAAGAACGCTCTCTGCAAATGGAGAAGTTCATTTTCATAAAATTTCTACATTCCCTGTTTTCAGTCCTCGGCCTCATTTCTCTTTCTCTGGCCCCGCCCACAGCATTTGGTCCATCTCTTCACTGTCTCATCTGGTCGTCTGCTGTAGATATTTATCTACTCCGTCGTCTGCCGCCTCCTCTCTGCCCTTTTCATCTCTCCATGCCCTTTAGTGTATTCAGCCTCTGGTGAATTTTCTTTATCAGACCGCGACTACCTGGTTTGTAAGAAGTAGATGAATTTGTGTCGATTTCTATTGTGTGCGCCTGGCGAGGAGGTATGTGACCTTTTTCGACACACTCACTTAACAAGCGTTTTGGAGAGAAGGAACCTCTGTGGCGCCTGCTCACAAATTGCATTAAATTGCTAAACCAGACAAATACCTTCCTCATTACAAGCTAGAACAGAGCTTTAACTACCAACAACTTCCTTGGCTTGCGGCTGAATTCCTCTCTGGCCCAAATGTCATCATTAAATGACAAGACAAACGGGGCCGAAAATGGAACATTGCTTGTGTTGCCCAGATTTCTGGCTTGACAAAACACAAAATGGAATTTTCATAATCAATTTGGAGAACTGGTAGATAAACAACTACATGAACCCAAAAGATCATTGTGTGCTAGCTCTAACTAGCACACCCGAGGCCACCTTGAAAAGCAAAAATACCAAACAATCCTGTAACCTATTACTGTTAACCTAAATACAGCCTGACTTTCTTTCTTTCTTTCTTTGTGCCCAAGCACATCATAATTTTTTCCATTTCCACTTGCTCTCTCTAGGTACATTTGTCCATGATGATGAAGCCCAGGTGACAATATTTGCCGAGTACTGGCTCAGTATTCCAGTTATCTCTCCCTCCCCCACCCACTGTCTTTGCTTCCCGTCCTCTTGCTGTGAATACGGAGACATGTAAAAGTCGAGCCTGCGCCAGGAGACTGCAGTAATGGCCAAAATGAGCAGGGGGAGGATGAAAAGACAGAGAGGAGGATATGAAAAACCCCTTCAAGGCCAGAAACTAGGAGCGAGTCTATGTAGTGCTGGCTAAGATGCGGAGAAATATTAAAAATAAATCAGAACATGCAGTATCTTTGGAAATACCACCTCAAACACAGCCGTAGATTCCGGTGCCACAACTGACAGAGGCTGCAGATTGTTTGCTAGCATAGCCTGTGGTGAGCTAACTACCACCTTTTTGGGGTGCACACAAAAGCCTGCAATTTGTGTACTTGTACTTGCACAGTAACACAGCAAGGGTCTCTCTCTCTCTCTAACATTCCTCCGACAGATGCTGTGGAGGCTCTGACAGCCCGAAGAGAGAACACAGAAAATAATGCGGTGTGTGTCTCCAATGCTACTTGTGGCACAGGGTGCCCTTTCTTGAACTCGTTTATGTCGCAAAGAAAACAAGACTGGAAACAGCGCGACGCCTTGTGTGGAGGGAAATGATACATCCACATGATTACATGATTGGGGTACATTGGAAAAGAAAGCTGAGTCATTCCTAATAGAAAAATGGCTCATGGCGAGCTAGCTTTCTCACTGATGTATGGCAGGAGAGGAAAAGGCGTGCGCACACACACACAAATGGCATTGACTGTGAACTAGAAGTACTATCGTTCTCTGCAGCCACGATTCTGTCTCCAAAGGGTCCCCAGGGGCTCTGGACTGGCCCTTTTTTAGAAGCGTGGCCTCTTTGAAGTCGCACAGGAGAGACGTTGGGAGGGGAGGGACGACAGCGGGGTGAAATGGAGGATGAGAGAGCCCAGACAGACAGACAGACAAACAGACAGGTGAAGATGTTGGCTGGGGAAAACGGTTCTGGGCTTTTTGATTGACGCTTATAGTCTGCGGGAAGATTCCTCAGAGGCGCGGCTGGGCTATCTCACTGATGAATCTGGCTGATGAGAGCCCATAACAAACACCTCTTTATGCAGACAGCATCCTCACTCTCTCTCCTATATACATACACACACGCCATCACTATCGGAGCTGTTGATTGCGAAGTAAAACGCATTTAAACAGGCAACAAATCAGCATCTGGAATCGTGCCGATAGGACGGCGTGTGTACGTTCGCGCAGCCCCAGCAGTGTGACCGCACGTATCCGTGCGCGGCTGCTTCTCATGACTCAGCAACTACCCTTCAAATGAGACATGTAGCACTAAAGCTGGAAGCGGCCATGACGTCAGCTGCTCTGCTGCACTGCTCCTCCATGCCGTGCTGCCTTCAGAATGTGAAGTAGAAAGACACACACTCGGGCCGTGACGGCTGCTGAGAGATTTATCGGTGTGTTGTGGTGCTGGGGCTGCAGTGGTTGCAGTAGCTTAGCGCCTTTCGAGGTGAAGCACAGCTGCGTCGTGCTAAAAAATTCCTTTTCGGAAGCGATGAGGTTGGATCGGAGACGCTGTCTGACCGAGATTCAATGGGACTAGCTTAACCCTTGCTTCACAAGCAAAGTCATCCGCTTCAAAGCAGCACATCCGCTATCCTGTGGGGTCAATTGCATTCCAGCCTCAGTTGGATACAGTGCATAGCATTCCTGTTGAGTCAGAGTCTGACTATTCAGTGGTCTGAGCCAAATCTGCCCAAAAACGTAGCAGAGCTTTGAATCAGACTAGATTTAAGCTAACAATTTTGTACAGCACTGCTTCCGCTACCATTCAAAGCAAAACAATGTCCAAACAAGCTAATGTAGCCAACTGTAGCGAAAAAGAGAAGATATACACACTTCATCTGGGAATTTTCAACCTCTATCCTAGTCCAAACAAGTCAGGACTCAGGTCCTGTGGCCCACCCGTGACCCTTATCCTCACGCAGAGAGAAAGAGAGCTACGCTCTTACGCCACCATTGGCAAGCAAACGCGTTCACGGGAAAAAGAACAATTGATGGAGAGTGACAAAGGACAAGAAAAGGAACGAGAGCAGCAGGAAGGATACTGGGAATGAATGATTAGAGCGAGAGGCTGTCTGTGCCGAAGCGATTACAGTGCCCACACGGGAAGAATAGAAGAAGGACGCTAAGCCGATAAACAAAACACCATTGTCCATGACAAACAAACACTGTGCAACATACCGCAGAGTCACACATCATAAACACATCTGCATATATATAGATATGTGCACGGCAGCCATAGAACAGGATTCCAGGTTTGTACACCATAAGGAGAGGTGAGCGTGCTAAACATCACGGGAATGTTTCGGTCGGGGAATGTTGCAACTTTTTGTGAAGTACGATTTCCCTTTTCAAGAATATTCCCCTACGAGCCATGAATGATTTATCAAACAAAAGGCTGGGACAGGATAAGAACAAAAACAGTTTGACCCAACGACTGGAAACAGTGAGGCAAACCTGTGGCAGGCTTTGAGCCGCTTGTTGCTGCAGCGGACTCTCCACCACAGAGTCCAGCCTCTCTGACGAGCTACACGTGAGCCCTCCCGACTCTGTCTGGCTGGGTGTGGTGACGGCAGTCTCTGGGGTTAACGGGAAGTCGCTGGCGTAGCCCGACTCGAGGAAGGAGGACCCCTCCTGAGCTGGCGGCAGCATGTTCAGGCTACGTCCTTTGGCCTTTGTGGCATCCTGGTTCTTGGCTTGGTTAAAGGACAGGGACGGGAACAAATCCTCATCGGATTCTCGAGCTTTGCTGCTGTCCTCCAAAAGCTGGACTTTGAGAATATCCCCGACGAGAGGCGAGGGGATGGAGGCCTCGGCGTGGACCTCCATCTCACCGTCCCTTTCCCCCCTCCACACTGGGGATCCGTAATCACTGGGGTAGACGGTTCTAACAACGCAGAGTTTACCATCCGCCTCACGGATGTGGATGACCCCCTTTTGCGCCTTCTCCACAGGAGCCGACACCCCCGGAACCGTGGCCGCTCTACCTGAATAGGAGTTCTCCGTTTCAGCGGCACGCATCTTCCCCGCGTAGTTCCTCCCTCCCTTTTGTCCCACTATCCAGGGTTTTTCCAGGACACCTTGGGCACGCTCTTTCACCCGACACACTCTCCCTCCACCTGGGGTGCTGCTCCCGAGAGCCGACATTGTGCTGACTGGGGTGGTGATGGTCGTCTGGCTCGGGATGCTGGAAACGTCTATGGTGGCGCTGACCAAATCTTCCTCCCCGGGGAAGCAGAAGACCCCTTTCCAGGACGGGCTCGGCCTCGGGGACACGTCGAACCCCTGGGTCCCGAGCAGCATTGGTACCAGAGACGGGGACAGAGTATTGCTGGACGGATAAACATTGGAAGGAGTTAGCTTGGTATGAGGCACTGTAGTTGGGGTTGCTTCTGCTGTGTTGCTGTATTTATTAAATTCAAGGTCTGCTGTCTCAAAGACAGCAACCTTTTCCTCTTCATCCTCATCTTCTTCCACATATTCCCCATGTGCATAACTTCTTGGACGCTCACGGTCCTCCTGCTTCCTGCTCTTCTTGCCCTTGTGCTTCCGCTTGAAACGCAGGCGTTTCTTGGCGGGAAGCGGCTGCTCCTCGGCGAGTCCGACCTCCCGCGGAGGCCTGACGCAACCGATCGAGTTCCCCATCCGTTCCGGTGGCAGGGGAGCTTTGTCTGAGGCAGTTTAGGTACGGGTGCGCACGTACGGCACAGGTGTAGCGGCGTGCCCACTATCGCCACCAAAAATAGACTTTTCGCTTGGAAATAGTTTGCGGTGCTTAGCAACCTCACGGGCAGCTCCTAGACTGGCGCGACGCCGGTGAGGGATTGCAGGGTGGCAGGAGCGAGCAGGGCTCAGTCAAGAGAGACGTCCAGGAAAAAATAGAAAACAAAGATGAGGAAAAGGAGAAGGGGTGAGGCAGTTTTATGCAATCGAGTCTTTGCTCTTCTTCCTGCGCTCTCTCTCTCCTGACACGCGGTGGACACCTCTGCTCGCCCACTCCGAGCGCGCTAGTGTGCCAGATGCAGACAGCTGGCTGCTTAAATTGGTCCATTCAGATTGTGGTGGTATGCGAGTACGCAAGGACACATTGTGTCAGAGTTGGACAAGCGTGGGAAATGAAGTTGGGGGAGTGATGAGGCAGCTAGTTTGTCCCTGGGCTCCTCTTGAGCCGTTACCTGGTGTCAGGCAAGGTGTCAAGCATGGTGGAAGAAGGTGTTGGTTTAAGAAACAGAAATGGAGTATAGCGCTTTAGCCCCTTTGAGAAGCTCTGCAAACCTGAAGTGAACTTTGCATCTGTCCAGGAAAGTGCCGGAGCCGACAGCTTTCGCATTATTACGGCATCCTAAAATACCACTGCTACTTCCAGAATTCTAGCAAAGGCACGGGACTGATATGGGCTCAGAAATCCAGTTGGACACTAGAGAGTCTAATCCGCTCACATTCTGCGCAGATTATTTCATCAAGGCGTGATAATCCACAAAATGTTAGGCGGTGTGTTGCTGATCAAGCTCCGATGCTACAAAGGGTCCTTCCCACCGCCGCTGAGAGCTCATGCATTAATGATGCCCCGTGTTGATGCTGCAAAAAGGGAAAAATCCGTAACGCAAGACAGGCCCCGAGCTGACGGCAGGAAACTCCCCGTCGTGGCCGTAGCGGTGGGAGTCGTATTAATGGCGGGGGTGTCGATATCCCTCGTTGCGACGCTGGGCTCCACGTCTCATTCTGCCGGCGCGGCGCAGGCTCCAGATTGGTTGCGGATGAGGCATCATGTGCACTCGGCCGCTGCTGCCACAGACTGCGAGGGGAGGAGGGGGATGAGTGGAGTGAGGGGGGGTTTCAGCCGATATTCTGACGGCCTGTTAAATAGTCAATCAAGCCAGTGGCTTCCCACTTGGATGCACCATCCCCTGGTCCGCTGAGAGATGTGCTTGCTAGCAGAGCCGAGTCCCTGTTCATTGAGTCGGTGCACTTGGCCGCTGAGTGTGTGTGTTTACCATCTTAGGGTAACGTTGACGTTGATGCAATCGAGACTTTAAAGGCCGCCATTTAGTCCAACAACTGAGGGAAGAAATAGAAGTCTTTGCATGCTAGCTAAAGAAGTCCAACGCCAAGTCGCTCATGCTGGGAAAGGCTGCAGAATATCAGCATCGCACACAAGGACTCTCGACCTTAAGCTCCACACACAGCTCACACACACACACACGTCACGTGTGTCTCCTCCCTTGGATACAAGCCTCCAGATCCCCAGAGTCCCACCTGAGTGTCGGACTCCCTGAGGAACGCGGAGGTGCCTAGGCGAGGTAGCAGTAGCGGTGCAGTACTCCACTAGCCCAGACGCGACTCCATCAGGTGGTGCAGTGTGGCCACGCTCTGATTATTTCCACACTTTGCAGGAAGTGGCGTGTGTGCGAGTCCATGTGAGTGGCGGCGGGGGACTGTTAGGACGGCGTGACAGACCGAGTGGGCTAAATTAAAAGGAAACAGCTGTGACAAAGACTCTCTCGCGTCAGCTCGTCTCTCCTCTCAAGTGTCTTTCATTCTCATTATAGCTCCTCACGTCCAGGCGATCTAATTAGGAGGAGGCATCTGGGGTAGGATCCACGAGCTGGCCGTCTCACAGAAGACAAATAGGGTCTCGGCCGCGTCCAGGTCTCAGGCCACAGAAGGAAATCCCTTGGACGTGTTGCCGGGGGAAGAGACGGCGAGGGGACGGAAGCGGCTGCGGCGGCCTTCACACCTCTGATCTTTTGACAAAACAAAGACACAAAGGCGGCAAAAACAGGAACGCGGGGCGTCTCCGGCTAGAAGAAGTCGTGCTCTGCCAGGCAAGCATGACCGGATAAATCCGACTGGAGTGGCATCGGCTGGCAAACCATGCCAGGGGTGCGATAATCCAGAGGAGAGGAGGAGCGGCGCTGGTCCAGCCCCTGGTCAGTCTGTGCTCAGCTCCGCTTGGCGTGTGTGTGCGTTTGTGTGTGTGTGTCCTGTGCTCCCGCTGTGTGTGCAGCGTGGGGGCCTGTGGATCCGGAGAAGCACGGAGCTCCGCTTGACAGCAGGCGGCCCGGATTCCTCTGATCCCGCGCTGGTTTTCCGGCCGGCGCTGAATCCTCGACACCCGGCTGGAGAGGAGGACGGCTTTTATCTCTGGGCTGCTGCAGCCTGGCGCTACGTACCGCTCGATCTCTCGCTCCCTCTCTCCACCGCTCCACCCCTCCCCTCTCCTCCTCCTATCCG
>OMPJ01038500.1:0-10298 GCA_900312935.1 Carapus acus | reverse complement strand
TTTGCTCATTTTCATCGCCAAAGGACCTTGCGTGGATGTCATTTTGAGCCTGGGTACTAAATGGCATAACAGCAATGCAACAACATAGTTGGCATCTCAGTTTGTGTGCCGCACCGTTGGAGAGCTATTCTGTTTATGCGCGCGCAAGCTCGCGTGTGTGTGTGTGTGTGTTTGTGTGTGTGCGTGTGTGTGTGTGTGTGTGTGTGTGTGTGTGTGTGTGTGTGTGAATCTGGTGTGTTTGATGGGGGCTGTGATTGTATTTTCCTTTCTCTTGTCCCCTGAGGAGGTGACATGGTTGGTATTGTAATTCCACTCTCATTTCCTACGCTGCTGTGGCGACTGCAGGCTTGTCACTCAGGAGCAGTAGAGAATAGGCCTGTCAATCAGTCAAGGAGCAATTATTGGAGAGGCGCCAGAAAAGGCAGCTCTTGCCTTGCTCCCCGTTAGCATAACTAAGTTTCAGCACTTTGTCCGCTGGAACGCACTATGATTAGTGGGATGGGTTAGTGTGAGGAAATAATTGGGCACAAGAAGATGGGAAACGCCACAGACTAATGGAAAAAGAGTGTGAAAGGGAGACCATTAGATTTCTTAGTCCTCGTCCAGAGACAATGAGGCAGGAGGCGGAGAGTAAAAGAGTATAAAAGTCCAAAACTGAGTGGAAAAAAACAAAAGACAAAACACAACATAGGCCTACAGGAGAACAAGCATCTATGATCTGGCAATGCATCAAAAGCCCTAAAAAATGGAAATCGCAGACAGTACCACTTACGAGAAATTGTCCAATGTCTGCTGTGGCCAGTAAAATACACGGTAAACAGTGTCAGAGACACGACTCCCAATGATGCAGAATAAAAGCAAGGTAGCTTTGAGAGGACAGAGTGGTGTAGTGTGTGTGATACAGGCTGATGTGAGCAGTGTGACAGTGTCGGACAGGAAAAAAGAAGGCAGAGGATAGAATTGATCATTGGAGGAATTCTCCAGGAGAACATCTGTCTCATCTGCCCCATCGAGAAATTGTCCAATGTCTGCTGTGGCCAGTAAAATACACGGTAAACAGTGTCAGAGACACGACTCCCAATGATGCAGAATAAAAGCAAGGTAGCTTTGAGAGGACAGAGTGGTGTAGTGTGTGTGATACAGGCTGATGTGAGCAGTGTGACAGTGTCGGACAGGAAAAAAGAAGGCAGAGGATGGAATTGATCATTGGAGGAATTCTCCAGGAGAACATCTGTCTCATCTGCCCCATCATTGTCTCCTCATTTACCCTTGCGCACACAAAACATGGCAACTCATTTTGCCGAGTACCCTTCTCTCGTTATTGAGTGGCTTTCAGAAAGACCTCGCATTCATGCCTCACACCTACTGTACATACACGGAGCAGAGGACTGTGCATCAAACAGATATCATCGGGACTGGTTAAAAGGGATTGAATTTGTGCTTTCTTTGTCAAACATGCCTTCCTGCACAGCTGAATTCACTCTCAAGAGAAGCAGCATCATCCTCAACTTCACTCATGAGTTGTGTTAAAAGAGCATTTGAGATCCCTGGAAGATTGCCGTATGTGCCACCACCATCCTCCAGACTGACAGTGATACATCTCCCCCTGCAAAGACACATTTTCCCCAGGCAGTGACCCTTTCCAGCCTCCTGCTGCCTGTGTGGAGCACTGCGCGTCTTGCCGGCAGCCGCATTTTCCAGAGTTGACGTTCTGTTTCTATCCATCTTGATAGTCTTTGCACTTTAAGTTCTAGAGTGACTTTGTAAAATTGTGACAAATTAAATGACAAGAGCAACTTGTTCGCATAACTCTTCCTTTCTGTAAGTCAGTGGAGGAGCGTGTTCAGTCTTCATCACAGTTTCTGCATAACAATAACTGTGTGTCACCTCTACATATTGTATGTTTGTGCGGCAATCAGAAACATTCACTTTATAGTGAGTGTCATTTTATGCATACGCCAGTGAGATAATGGCACCGTATCAACCACCCGCTTTGGAGATCTGAGACCTTCTGATGAATTGAAAAAAAAGAGAGAAAAAATCTTGATTGCTCTAAAGGCCACAACAATTAAGATTTCAAAAGTGAGACAGAGAACATAATAAATGTTATTTCTGTAGGCCTCAGACGGAATGAGGCCACAAAAGCTGCTTTTGGGTTAGGTTTGGACAAAGCAACACCACAGAAAGACGTCAAATGTATGTTTTTTCCCCTTTTTTGTTATCTGACATGATGTAACTGCGCCTGGCCCTCTTGAGGCTGAGCTCTGGGAGCTGCTGATGAGGGTGAGGAACACTTAACCCTTTCATCAGCCAGACATAAGTGATCGTCTCCGCAAGGATCTACATTCCCATCACATCTCTCTGGAGAGGGAGTGAGGCAATCCTCCTCCCCTCTGCATCTCCTCTCTCTCATCTTCCATGGCTGCCTCTTGTCTCATCTTTGCCGTTTCTGGCACGCAGAGCAGGGGCTCCACATGGGACCGCTTATCGATTGGACTGAGTCAGCTGTGTCTACTTTAATTCATTAAATCCCTGCTGTCAATGCCCATTGGGTAATTCCAATAATGTAAAGGGATGGAGCAGAAACTACTGGGGTTGAGGTTATGTGTAGGTTTAGGTAAAGAGGAGGAGCTGCTGTCCTCAGAAATGGAAGCCTGTACAGGAGATAGGGATGAAACGGGGGGTCTTAGCATTGCATAATAATTGTCTGCTAACAATATGACTAGCGTGAGAATTAGTGAGCTGAAGTAAGTAAGTACCAAACCTTGAGGGAAAGCTGCGATACGTACAGGTATTCTTATGTTTCTTGTTCTTCCTATTTTGAATTTGAGTTGCAGCCATGATTCAATTGGAGTAAAAGAAAAATTGCAAGGAGCAACAACAACTATGCCAACTAATCATGAAGGGGATTTATCGCCGATCAGGACATGGCTTTTTTTCTCCTCTCCTCACTGAAAAGGGCGGGCGGCATCATTGGTGTGCTGATCCCCCATCCTGCAAGCTGTTGACCCCGCTGCATGAATAGAAATCTTGAAAATAGAAACAGTATCACGTGGCTGCGCAATCACATTACACACTTGTCATCTTAAAAGGTCGTCGTATTAGTTTGCACCCACATGCCTTCACAGCGTTTCCCCACCACATCTCCCTTTTGTCACTTCTGCTTCGGCAAGGAATAATATATGGCTCTCTTACATATGACATTGTTGATATTTCACATATTTCACTTTTCATAATCAAAGAGGTCCAGAGGTAAATGAGAACAGCGGTGTTACAGCCCTGTGAGCATATTCTTGAGATAAACTTTCAGTGGTGGAGGGAAGATTGACAACCATGACTATGGCAAATCCCACTACTGCATCACAGCAGGGGGCAATTTGTGTCTGTTAGGTCTATACATCTGTGTGTGTGTGTGTGTGTGTGTGTGTGTGTGTCTGTGTGTGTGTGTCTGTGTGTGTGTGTGTGCGCGCAAAACTCTCAATGTAGTCCTTTTTCCATATGTACAGTATGTTTATGCTTTAGTAGAGAAAAGTCGCAAAGTCACACTCCAACAAACTGAGCTTGAACTCCACTGACTAAGAAAACTGTCATCTGTGATAATCAGTTCTAATTAGAGCCACAGAAACTGGCAAAAAGTTGACAGTTCCAATAATTTTCTTCAACTATTTTCTGTCAATATCTTGTATGTCTTGTTCACTATACTACTTATTCAATTAGTATAAAATTGAAATAAAACTGTAATAGAATACAAATATAGAGCTTATACACACACACACACACACACACACACACACACACACACACACGTACTGCATATGGCACTGTATGGTGCTGCCCTTAACATGAGGACAGCCGCCCTCAAGGTTGGGAATGAGGAGCTGATAAAAGTAGCACAGTAGGATGGGACACGTCATGTGAGGGAACCGAGGGACTGTTTGTGGAGAGCGGTGGAACACAAACAGCAGGTGAAATAGAGAGAAGGTGTGAAAACCATCCCAAGCCACAAGGCAACAGAGGAGACAATTGAGAAAGCCAATGAGCGCAACGACCTCTTCAACAAGTTTTGACCAGACTGTGCCCTAAATTGCCCCTCCTCACAATGGACGCCTCACCTGTGTCCTGTGAGAAACGTCACCCCCACAAACACCATGGCAGCCTTCCCCTTTCTACACTCCTCCCCTCCCCCCTCCTCCTCCAGCGCCTCCCTGTTCAACCCTTGCCTCTGTCATATACTAACAACACAACTCACAGTGATTGGGTGAGGAGACTACTGAGGTAGATCCAGCCCTGGAAATCAGCAGGCCAACACAAAGCAGCATGTGCCCTATACCACTATGGAGCTGCACCACTGAGGTTGAGGAATCACTTTTGTGCATCTTCAACCTCAGCCCATTGCTGGGGAGCGTACCTAGCATTTAGGAGGACGTTGTTCCAGTTTCAAAGGGGAGCAAACTGTGGCTGATGAAGAAAAAGGATCGGCTTCTCCCAAGCCACCTCTGGTCTAATGTGCAACATGCTCAGTACAATCTACAGTTTGCATACTGGGTGGGTGCTGGAGTAGGGGATGCCATCCTCTATCTGCTCCACAGATCCCACTTGCTTCTGGACAAGGATAGTGGCACAGTGAGGATTCTCTCCCTGGACTTCTCCAGTGCCTCCAACACCATCCAGAACCTTGTTCTCCATGACAAGCTGCCGAGGATGCAAGTGAACCCTCACTTGGTCAACTGGATCTCCAGTTACATCACCGAAAGACTACAGGATGTAAGCCTTAAGGACACTGAGATCAGCAGCACACCAGCATCCCAGGGCACGGTGCTGGCTCCTTTCCCTCTATTATTTGTATCAGAAGTCCATATATAGACTTCTGATACAAATTGGAGTTGTAGTCCTGTATTTTTGTTGAGTTCTCTATTATCCGTGTTTCCAACCTACCTACCAGCAGCTCTGTCACATCCAGAGGTTTGCTGATGACACACCAATCCGTCCGGTGAACCAGGGAAGAGAAAGGGGCGGAATATAGGAGCCTGGTGAACAATAATGCTATGTGGTGCTGCAGGAACTACCTGCAACTCAAAACCTTGAAAACCAAAGAACTGGTCAGTGACTTTGAAAAGTAAAGGCAAAAACTGAGATCGGGTCTGATTTAAGGAGTTGAGGTGGAGGTTCTGCACTCTTCCTAACACCCTGTAATGTGGCTCGACAACAAGCTAGACTGGATGTGGAGCAAGGACCAACTATGCAAGCAGCGGCAGAACAGACTGTGAGACAGGAAACTGCTGTGGATGTTCTCCCAGTATGTTGTAGCCAGGGTTCTACTCTACACGTTGGTGTGCTGGTGGGGAAGCACCTCAAAGAAACACTCATCCTGTCAGGACTGGAAGGTGTTTTGTCCCTCTCTGCTGGAGTTTTGAGCTGTTTAATAACCATGTGTGGGCAAGTGCTTTAGATTAGTGATCCCCAACCCCCGAGCCGCTTACGGATACTGGTCCGTGGGTCAATAGGTACCGGGTCGCAGAGAAAGGATACTTCCTTAAGGATATTTCCATTCTATACTGTATATGATCTGATTCTGAACAATGTTTTATTTTGGAATAAGACCGTAGTCTCTCCGTCACATCTGTCCACACCTCTCCGTTGACGAATGTCATGTGCTTGCCTCATTCACATATGTTAATTCTTAATTAAAATACACACACATCGAAACAGCGACTGAGGGTTTCTTTAGCCTGCAAGCCGGCACTTTGTTCCCTTTGATCTCTCCACAACTTTACAGGCAATAATAAGGATAATTTTTCATGAGAACAAGCACCTTTAACAGCAAATTCTGCCGTGCTGCAACACTTTTCAGTGGGAGAATCACACACATCTCGTGATGCACTAGGGGAGCCATGGCAACTGCAACTGCCTACGTCACTTCCCCTAACTATCCACACACTTGGCCAGTCCGTAAAAATATCCTCGAAAAATATGAAACCGGCGCAATGAAGGTTGGGGACCACTGCCTTAGACCAAGGCCTTTTCAGGTGCTTCCTGGGCTCGTCTGTGTTTCCCTGACAATCTGGGTTGCGACCTGTAATCCATTGTGCCTAATTATGTTTGTAATTTAGTTATGTCTGTGGTTTTGCTGGTTGTCAGATATTCATGTCTCTTCAGTGCCTGCCTGTCGGCCTGTTTTGACCATGCCAGGTTCTGGATTCTGGTTTTTACCCGAGGGTCGGATCTTCATATTAATTCTGTGTCTGTCTGTCTGCTCTTGACCTTGCTAGCCTCTGGATTCTGGTTTTTATCTGATTGAGGATTGTCACAGCAACTCTTTACCCGTCTACTTGCTTGTTATTGATCCCTCAAGGCCTTGGATTCTGATGTTTGCCCCATGAATTCTGGAAATAAACAAAATCGGGGAACTTTTTCATTCTCTGCAGTTGATTGCTGCATGAGAACCCGGATAAATATGAGCTAGACAAGATGAGTTACCATTGTGTTGTAATAAACTTTCTCATTTCACTAATTCTTAAAAGGAATCTGTCTATATGTGCTTGTAAACACGTTTCCTCAAATGGGTTCCAGTAACCAGTGGCAGCAGACCTCGACACCTTAACTGGTGGCAACTGTTGAGTGACAGGTCTGACACATGAATAGCAGGAGGCTATGGATGAGAAACATGTCCTATCCTCTGCATTTTGGTCATTTTCAGCATTTTGTTGAGGGTTAAAACGTCAATCTATGACTTTCCTTCCCTCCTGCCTTGCCTGTCACTTCAGCTGTAGGTTAACAGATGTAGGTGTGAAAACCTGCACGTTGCGGCTGTTTTGAGGCTTTGTCCTCAGCTTGTCTTATCATAATCAAATTCAAAGTAAATGCCAAGGGACAACTATTATTAGATCTCTATCAAGAAATTTAAAGACTTCAAGTAAAGCACATGGTGGCCCTAGGCAAGGGGTGTCAAACATACAGAAAGGATTCAATCCGACCTGCAAGATTATTTTACAATACAGGTGCAACAGCCGTCAGAGAATCCCCACACGCACCACCCCACCCCGTCAACAGCGTGTGGAAAACAGTGGAAAGTCCTCCTTACACGCACACACACACACACACACACACACACACACACACACACACACACACACACTAGACTTCAGTTTGATACCCCTGGCCAAGTTGTGACTTTCACTTTGGTCAAGGTATTTCATATGCTTTTCTGACTTTTTGACACCAAGGCTTTGTGAAATGGATGGGTACCATGTTGCCTCCCGCCGGTGATCTAGAGACCTTCTATGCATTCATAAATCACCCTTTAATCACACTTATTGATCATGCTGTTGTGTGTAAAGGCTGCATAGTGTGAATAGTAGCAGGTAGAAATGTCACACTTATACAGTACATCAGTAGTCTTGTACTTTCAGAATGCTTGTCTGCATTCCATGTCTCTTAGCAAAGCGTAAAGCATTCATCCTCATCGGCTTGCTTTCAGCTCCTCCCCCTCTTTACAGTCTGTCTCCATTGGTTGTCACGACGGAAGACAAGTGTCTGTAAAGTGGTGGATCTTTCCAGTGAGGGCTCGCTTTGCAATCTAAAGAACGCATGGAAATTCAATGAGTTCTAATTTGCTGTAGTAACAGGCCAAATGGATGACGGGGTGTGGGGTGGTTTGGGGGGAGATTTAGGGAAGGAAATTGAAAGGGGCAAGACACACGACTTTATTTCCTGAACATTCACCGCAAAACAAAAAAACATTAAACGAAGAAACCATCAGCTATCATGCAACAATTTCCATCTTAATGGACAGAGGTACTTATAGGAGAGTCTTGTATTACCTTCCTCTCCCAGTTGATTTAAACTCAACCTGGGCCACTGCAGAATGCAAATACCTGAACAAATTGTTTAGCCGCAAAGGCGGTATAACCATTGTTTATTAAACTATAGCGTCTGTCAGCAGAGAGCGAGCTGTGTGCCGAGCCCTGACTGGAATCCATGAGGCGAAAGAAAGAATTGGAAATCAGAAACCAGGTTGTCTGTAAACTGAATACACTCAGGGCAACTCATGCATTAGATTTTAGATCTGCCAATCCTTACCTCATCATTTAGGTTCAATCTATCTCACGAACAAAACATACTGACCTATACTGTAGTCAAACAGCTGTTATATTGGTTTGTTTCATCATGTTTTACAATAGCTTATTGCTGCCCTTGTTTTATCAGATGTCTTTGCCTGGGTGTGATCAGACACTAGGTTTTTCAGAGGCCTTTGTATACATTAGCATTGTGTACATTATTGTTTTCTTGTTTCATGAGGATCTGAATTCCCCAAGAGGAGCATGTGCTGCAGTTATGCTTGCAGTTGCCCTACCTTTCCATACCCTGCTATCTGAAAGGTGCCCCTGCAAGCAGCAGTGTAGCGTGCCAGAGTTAAAATTAACAACTGGCCTAATTCGTCCACGTTACCGCCTGCCCTGTAAGAAATCCTACTTCGTTTGATTTGACTCAACTTCTTGCAGCTGAATTTACACTCCAGTCGACATGAATGGCAATCCGCAGTCAGCCAGGTTTGGGAGACTGTCTGCCAGCAACCATAAAGCACGGTTTTGTCATTGCAGCTGTCGGCATGAATTGTCACCCATGGGCCACATCCATCAAGTGGAACTATCAGCCAGAGTCAGCACTTCATCTCTGTGCACCTTTGCCGAAGAGGAAGCAGTGTAGATACATCCCGCACAATCATGCATGGCGATAACAGGAGGGTGTGTCCTGTTGTCAGATTTCTGGGAAGCATTGTGCAGTGTCCTCTGCCACTTTAGAGAAACTGGTTTCATGATGCACCCTCTTGCAATCTGCTCACTTGCTTTGGATAAATGTACTAGCATTTTTTTTGTCTCAGTGGTGGTTATTATGATGTGTCAGTATGGCACGGTCAAAAGGCCATCTAGTGATCTGATGGTTGATGATTGAAAACAGTATGGGTGCAAGGACTAAGAGAGTGTAAATGGATGATTTTGATAAGCCTATGAAAATTGAAACAAATGCTTTGAAAAGGCCAAACATGATGGAACCATCTTCAACTTAACTTGATGAAGTTCAGTGTAATTTTGGACATCACGGGTCCACATTGTTTTCAGACTCAAGTCAGATTCTGTCCAGGGCTCTGCTAGCATGGTGCTGTCTGATAGATTTGCAATAGATCTCAAACTTTGAGAAATGTTTCTAGGCACTGCTAAATCTCTTGTACACATTTTTTATCACTAAGACAGACATAGTTGGCTATTTAAGATGCTGTGTGAGCATCATCATATCTATACTTTCTCCTGTCAAGCAAACATTTTAGAATGTCGTTTAGTGATTGTGTACCATGTTGTATGGATGATGGCATACCGGCATTCCGGCAGTACAGCTTGATGGATTATTTGCACCCATCACACTTTGTCATCATGGATGATTTACATCATTTGCCCGTATAGCACAGTCACTGTTTTCGCCCTGGAAGTTGCTGGATGGGCTCTTCACTCATGCAATACAAATGAGCAGAGGTAACTATAGGTATCGTTGAATCCTCTTCATTGCACAAGTTGGGTGAGTGTGTGGGCTGTACTGTGATTCTCTGTCGTCACGTAATTGCAACGAATATATTGTCACAAAACACTCGCCCCAGTGTATGCTGGGGAATTGCAGCAGACAAGGATGACAAGAGGCGCCTTTAATCCCCATGTATAGCAATGCCGCCAACACTCCAAATTGAACTACTAAAAGCCTCCACGGCAGATTAAAGAAAGAAGATTAAACAAAGAATCAAAGTAGATAATGCACTTGGAACACACGTGCAGGGTAATCCTTTATTAATCTTTATTATTCAAATCAAATGCCAAGAATGAGGGATAGAGGCACTTCTGTCACCAGGAGAGACTGCATGCTTTTGCAGTTGCACAGCAATGAGTTTGTGTACCTATTTTGAAAAAGGGGATAGAATTACGTGTTGTAAGTTGAATAAAAACTGCAATTCATTTCAAGTAATTAATCATCTGCTGAAAGCTACCAAGACTTTTTCTGTGTTACAAATAACCTTACTCAACTTGAGAATCTGTGTTTGTTTATTTGTTTGTTATTCATTTCCAGAATTAACATTTTCATCCAAAGCAGGTGAAAAAATAGAAAATAAATAAAATAAAAATAAAAAATCTATCACCGTTTCTGTGGCAACCTGATTCCTAGGCATCTGCGCTGAATGCTAGACATCAGTGGATGAAATAAAGGTTATGTAAGTTTGATGCTCAGAGAATTACAACAAACTGAAGTCTGGTGGG
>OMPJ01038498.1:0-12500 GCA_900312935.1 Carapus acus | reverse complement strand
AGCTGCACCACTCACCCCTATTGTGTGTGGGTGTTCTCACCATTTTTGGCTTTGCAGGAGCGGTTGTCAGGCTGCAGCAGGTAGCCCTCCACACAGCTGCAGGTGTAGGAGCCCTCTGTGTTTGCACACGTCTGGCTGCAGGTTCCATACACGCTGCACTCATTGAAATCTGCCACGAGGACACAGAAGACACTGAGCAGAGCAACAGCTAACCAAGGCCACGGGGTAAAAGGTTGGGGAGGATTGGGGCTAGAAAACATTTTTTTTGCCATGCTTCAGGTTCTGACCCTCCTCTGAACAAGCACACGCACATTGTTGGTCAAACTTAATGTTTTCAGAATAAGTCCAACTTGTGCAGGGATATACTTCCCAGCTGTGGACATGACCTCTATGTCTTTCACACATGTGAGATGGAAGCATATACTTTTAAGGCCATCATAGCCCAACTGTGTCTCACCTTTGCAGGTCTTTCCATCAGCAGCCACCTCGTAGCCATTGCTGCAGTAGCATTTGGGCCCATCGTGCGTCACCGAGCAGTGAAACTGGCACCCAAGGGAGGCACAGGCTGGTGCGTTCTCTGCTCGAGGGGGACAAAGGAGGACACACACAGACCGCAACAACAGGGTTACACAGGCTTGGGACGTGAACACAAATATCTCCTTTCTACTCTGAGATGATGTAAAAAGGGCAGCAGGTCCCAGACGACAAAGGCGTCTAAAAGGAACCCCATTACTGTAACGACTTCCTGCAACAGGTTTGTTTGCATATCAGATTGCTGATGTTTATCTTAATCCTGGCAGAGCTGCGTTGGAGAGCGCAATCTCATCCTCGACGTGGATCACATATGAAGGTGAAGGTGTGCATTAGACTGATGAGGTTAAATCTTCCATCCTAACCCTCCTCGCCCCGGCAAACACACACCCCCGACAGAACTCAAGGGTATTACCTTTCGGTGATGAATGAAAGAGGCACATGTACACCACCTCTCATCTCAGTTCACACTAAGAATTATGTGCGTGCATGTGCGTACGTAACACACATTTGTTGAGGGCCTCACCATTCGGCGCTACACTGAGGGTGTCAACACAGCTTTGGTGTGTGCTCCTGTGTCTTCCCTCCACATAGAAAAATACTTTCACTAGGGGTTCACAGAAGAGTCAATGTAACAAAATGTTCCCTCACAATGTTGCAATTCTGTCCAAGGCAAACAACAATGGCTACTATGAGATGAGTGGCGGTGGCCATGATGGAGCACGTCTGTCGGCCTTCTACTTTGATCATCCCCTGACATGCACGTCAACTTCTACAAAGAAAGTTGGAAGAGAGAACCATGATATCAGAAAGTGATTAATAATCACTTTAGATAACGAGACAACCGCTGCATTTTGTCCCTTCCTGTTCCCACATCCTGAATATCAAATATTTGACTTTTTCAGTAGCTGGCGAAAGCGCTGATCGAGCGCGTCTGTGTGACTGTCCTTGGCTCCAGGCCCAGGCTTCAATAATCCAGCATACAAAGCTACAGAACCTGACGTCTGCAGGGCAGGCAGAGCACGTGAGAGCCGCCTCAGAGACGCTCCGAAATCAATTAAGATTTGAGCGGTAAATCTCAAGTTTGACTCAGCACATGCACGAGCGCATACTATGGCAAACTGAATTCACTCCAACTGACCCATTCAGAACAGTTTTGCTGTAAATTATTAACCACAGCCTTTGTGAGGAAGAGCCCCCTGTCAAAATTGTAAATATGTTAAGACTGAAAGAAGCGGTGCACTGCTGTGTCAGGTCAATTACTTCAGCGCCCAGCAACCACAGCGGTGGCACACAATGGCTGAGCACGGACACACGGCACATGGCGACCGATCATATGGCTGTGAAGAGCAGAGATGTGACCAGTGAAGGGCTCTTGTTCTGTAAAGCCTGTGGCCACTTTCACAGACAATGGCCCTTTTGTTGTCGCCCCACTGAAAGGAAGAGCCCCCAGCGAACAGTGTGGCCCATATCGAATCTATTCATCCAGGCTCTCCCTCACTCAAAAATGTGCACGCACACGTGCACACACACATGCGGTACGGCGGACTCGCACCACCTACAGGTATGTACTTGTGCGCAGCGCTGCCTCTCACCACACCTGAGCTGCGAAGCGGAGGAGGAGACTGTGTCACGCTTGGCTACCAAAACAGAATCATTATCTTTGCGGCTCTGACAAGCCTGACCTCCTTCTCCATCTCTCGGTTACACACAAACACACTCCAAGAATTAATTCTGTGATCTTGTGCCACGATGCAATTACGTGGAGAAAAGATCATTGATAACACTGCTCTGTCCTCCAGTTTAACTCCCACCTCAAATACCCGTGAGGTATAGCTGAGGCGACAGATGAAATGTTGCTTGGGGACTCTGATTCACTTCTTGACATTTCTTCCCTTTTTGTGTGTTTTTCTGGTGTAGCGACGTTAAGGATTTTTTTCAGAGGAGCGTGGTGACAGGAGGAGGGCAGGGAATAAAAAAAAAAAGGAACATAAAATGACATGAAAAATATAGAGGAAGTAACCAGATGAGGAGAGACAGGCATGAGAGGGGAGGTAAAAATGGTGGGGGGCATGTGTAAACAGCCTCAGGGGTGGCAGTGTTAAGACAGCGAAAGCAAACACACATGCATACACAAACGCCAACAGCGTGTCAGACATTCAACCAAGGGCTAATGAACGCGGCAAACAAATGGCATGGTGATCCTGTTAGCGCATGGATGGCGACCCTCCATTTAACTAATCCAAAACAGGCCCAAAGGACAGGCAGTAGGTAGCAAACTCCAAGCTGGCCAGAAGTCAGCAATGGCAAATGGCCAATCGACACGATGAAGGTAAAGGGAAAATCCATCCAATCACCTCAGACAAGCATCACATTAGTGTGTACGGTATGCGGCCAACAGCACTTGCATCACATGGGTGTCACCCACAGGCAGTTTCAAGGGAAAAAGAGACCAGGGCGAGGAAGGGGACCTGGACCTCTTCCAAAGCCCGTCCATGTGAAAACTGGGGCACGCTGACATTTTTTCTCCACGATCCAATCCCATGGCTGACAGGCGAGCCAGAGCAAGGTGAGGCAAGGTGAGCAAGACAGAGCTGGGCGGTGGGAGGAGGCATTTTGGGGTCACAGTCAGAGTTGCAAAACAAAATCTTCCTGACTCCACAATATTCATAAGCTGCCCCTGTGATTTGAATGGGTCCGCTCATCGGTGTACTGCAGGACAGGCAGACAACTAAGAAGGCTTCACCTAAAAGCCCAGCAGCTGTTTGAACCAAATCTTGCACTGTGTGACATTGTGGTGTGTGAGGTAACACAGAGGACATTCCTACTTTTGTGGTCTCACTGTCTTTTGACAAGTCAAAACATGTTAGCCCATCTCCTACCAGAAGCCGATATCAACCAGCCGGTTACCTCATCCCAGCTGCTCCAGCTGCGTAACCAAAGGCCTTACATAAGGGTACGTGCCTTATATTTCCCTCTGAGATGTTCTCAATTTGAAAACTCCTTTTTAAAGACATGACTGCATGATTTTTTGTGGAAATATTAAAACACAAAGAATCGTGGAGGTGGGAAACACACTCCACGTGTTCATCCCACTGTGGCTGATTTATTCAAAGCTGTGCTAGTCACCAGCATCTCCTACTGGTCAGACATTGGAGGGGACAGGGGACCACTTGAATGACCCCTGCTCTCATTGAGGGAATTACAGTCACAATTAACAGTATCCAGATACCCAAAGATATTCCTTGAGTAAGACAACGCAGAATTGCTCACACAAGATCTATCCATACAAGAACAAAAGCCGCTGGTGGCAGTTTGGAAGTCTGCACTTCCCTTTTGCAAACAGTGGGAGGCCAAGCAGTAACAAGAACGGCGACAGTAAAGGGGGTGGATAACGGGAGAGATCTGGCAGAGTCAGCACTGCTAACAGAATTCTACAAAAGGTAATGGGTTACAGTCTATAGAGAACTCTGCTCGAATGTAGACATTGGTGTGTGTGTGCGCGTGTGAGAGAGCCTGTGTAATCAGCTGGCGACCAGTCTCCCTGTGTGTTTACCAGCTGCATTTTACAAGCCGCACAGGCAAAGGGGGCAAAGTTACCAATATGTAAATAGAAGTAGGGCAGCAGCTTGAGTAATAAGCAAACAGCAGCTATCATGATCCCAAACAATGGCGGCAAGTTCGCCCAGATGTGTGCGCGGACACACGTGCGCACACACTGTGAAAAAGGCAAGTCTACAAATACACATAAGAGTTAACGCACACAGCATTCACAAGCACAAGTGTCAATCGACCCGGCTGGCTTGTACTGTCTTCAAATCAGTAACAAATAGAGATTGAAGAGGCTCAGTTATGGGCCTTGACGGAGACGCTGGAGGACAAGCTGTAAAACAGGTCTCGTCCTGCAGGGTGATCCTAACTACCGTCAATAAAGTCATTAAAGGTTAAGACCCACACACAAGAAAAGATGAAAACGCTGCACTTTCCTACGTGCCTTCAAGGAGCTTCTAACCAATACTCATCCCGCTCTCAGTGAGATGTGAAGGACAATGAAAGCTCCCTGCATGCATAAACAGCTGCGTCAGGGCTCCCTCTGAGGCAAAGAGGGGAAAACCTCTGCAGAGTCTCACCGTGACCCCATTTTCTCCTCTCTATCAATCAGTCACTTCTAAGGAGAGTTGGTCTTAAAGGCCTCAGGCCCCCCGGAGAGGCCCCATTACCCGGCAGAATAACAGAGAGGGAACAAATACAAGCCTGGAGATCAATGAATAGGCTCAGCTTTCACTCCTGTGACAAAACAACACAACTGTCGAAGGGCCCTGGACGCTACATTGGGGGCAAATGCCAGTAATGTCACTGAATTGTGAGATTCTGAGGACATTTTGTCTGAATTAGCCCACTGGTGCACACAAACTATTTCGGGGGAGCCTAGAATTGAACCGGCAGCCCTGTGGTCCCTGGACAACTGCCTCCTAAGTCATGTGACCCCCTTGGAATGGCCCCCTACGGATCCAAGTGCCATATAAGTAATGTACCACAGTAAAAGCTAAATGTACATTGTGGATTTCTAAATAAGGCCATGTGATACTGAAAAACAAGTTCAATGCGAACATCTTTGGGTACTTCTCTTTACCACGCTAGGCACGTAATGTACTTCACATTCTGAACCATTCGCATGTGTTCCGCAGATGCGTTCTTGGGTCCATTCTACAGAGTATCAAACTCCTCCGAGGCTGCTAAGTGAATCTTGAACATTGACAGATCCTTGTGAGAAACGGGGCTCTCGGAGTGAGTTCAGAGGCGATGCCTCCCAGATCATCACTCTCAGCAAAGGAGCGAAGATCTTTTGAGAGGCCACTGAGCAAGGCACAATTCCCCCATATGCGAATACACTGCCCTCTTTCTTGGTGTGTATACTTTTACCCTTGTGCAGCTGGTCTGATTCATCAAAAAAGGGGGTCGCGCAGAGAAACCGTTGTGTACCTAGGGGACAAACCCCACCGGACTCTGAGGCAATGTTCTAGAACAAAGACAACAGCTCGCATCTCCCTTGAGAGGAAAAGTCGAAATGGACGCTCTATACCATCGGCCCAATATTCCTCCTTCGTCCGTGGTCTTTGTACCGCGCAACTTCCAAATCAACAGATACTACCTGCAAAAAGCTGCCTCAATGAGGTCAGCATGTTGACTCTGTATAAGGCAGAGCTGTTGTTTTTAAGTGAAATCAACCTCTGGAGGTAACAAACTTCAAGTGTACCCTGCTTTACTCTGTTTGTGTCAATTCCAATTTCCCAATTCGTCACTTCCCAATGGTTTACACAGGTAAAGGACTCCTTTGTGTTTTCTCTATAATGCCATTACAACAATAATACTTGTTTTGTTTGGCAGTCTGCCTCTGTCCACTGTCAGATTAGGAAATGACAGATTAGGAAGGTGACCTTGAGTCTCTGATCTAAATGATGTGCTGAAGGTTGGTCCTTCAAACCAAAGGTCGTGGTCACACAACGGGCCAGACTGTGTGGCCTTAGAGCACTTTGCAAGTCATGTTAGCAACTGCCATGTCAGTTACCACAGAACTCTACACCCCACCCCAAACCGTACCACACAGTGTGAAAACACTCAGATTAACAATTTCCACGAGATGAGGCAATTTACTTCACCTGCTCCTACCAACAACGCCAGGCAGAATTACTTTTACTTGAATGACACAGTGTGCTTTCTGTGATCTTCACACACACACGCGCGCGCGCGCACAGAGCTAGCATAAGCCAACAGTTTAAACGAACAAACACTAGGAGTCTTGTGAAAGGGTCGGCTTTCCTCGAAACGCAAACAGAGATGCCAAAACGTTTGGGCACACTGCTGGTGTATTTGTGCTGAGGGGAAGGGTGTGTTTTGCAAGAGCGTGTGCGTCGGGTTGTGCGCACACGTGAGCACATACCAAGCACATGTAAGCACAGGCGTGTGTATGTGTGTGTGTGTCTGAATGTTTGTGTTCTAGCTTGTGTGTTGACCGCTGCCTCTAGAAGACAGCTGGACCTGTGTGCACCGGGAGAGGCAGCGCGGGTTACGAGGGGGTGACATCATCGCAGTGTTGTGTAATGATGCTTCTACCGTTGAGGACCTGCATGTGGGATACAAATGCCTTTACCCGCTCTGTGCAACTGTAAACATTTACCGGTAATTGTATCTTTTGCAAATTAATCTCAAAAATTCACCAAACTTTAACTGTTGATGACTCAGCACGTCATGTCAGTGCAGATCACTGCAAAGCAAACCGGACGATCCTGATTTCAGTACTTTGCACCGGAGAGGATTTCATGTTAAAAGTCAATATTTGGTCGACCGATTTCATGTTCCAAAGAACAGAGTTGATACATACAACGTGCTGCCAGTCTGACACAAAGAAAAAAAAAGACTGAAAAGGACAAATCCTTTCTGTCCAATGTGCACCATGCTTCCTGCATGGTCCACTTTGGGCAGAAAGGATCAGCGGGTTTGTTCCTTTGTCTGCTGCAACAAAGACACACACACTATGGACTCAATATGTTTCATTTCTCATCCATCTATGGAGCCTAATTAATACAGGATTTGATGGGATTCTGGGGCTGCGTCAGAGATGAATGCTCATCATTCCCGCAGGAATTGTGGAAACAGCTGCCGAGCTGGGCCCACTGATAAATTAATGACTTTTTTCCTCCTCAGAGCAAGAAAAGGCCATTGTCAGCCCTTGCAGGCCGACTCATTAAATGGACTAATGGAGGGGATTGTATTGGAGGAAGATTGAAGTTTTGCCTGGGAAGACCAGGAGACGGCAGCGGCTGGCTGTTCATTTTGGAGCCTTGACAAAGGCATAGGTTAGACAGATTAGACGCATTAGATTTGAAGACGGCATTCAGGGATCTAGTCTTGAACAAATAACAGTAAGTGGCAACAAGCTTTCAGCAACAGACAGAGGTTTGCTTGATAAAACAAATAAATTGGGAAAAAGTGCAATAAATGACATAAAAACTAATTTCTGCATTTCAGTTTTGCTATCTGTCCATAATGTGAGGGCAACTTTCACTTCTTTGAATAGCCTAAATCAGTGCTGTTCTGTTGGCTCTTACATTTACTCACTTTGATTCTGATCGATTGTTATCGCTGATTCAACATCCAGTGTGTGATTACTGTATCATGTTCGCACAATGGTTGTGTGCACGTGAACCTGTTTGAATTTTTTTTACCTCTGCAGTGAGGTCCTTCGTCCCAGCCATCCGAGCAGTCTGGGACCCCATCACACACTTTGCTCATGTGAATGCACACGTCCAGGTCCAGGCAGCCATTCTCGTTGACAGGACACTGGTTTGCTCTGCTCTGCGTGCCTACAACACAAAGACAACATAACAGATGAAACACGGCAGGACGTCCAAAGACACGACAGTCACTATGCTCAGCCATTACAAAGCCATAAAGGACGATTTCCAAATGCCACGTGAACCCTGATTTCAGCGTGCTTGATGCTTTTGTGTCCATGTGAACATAAGCAGAGAAAGAGCTTTAAACCTGTGTTTCAGCACCCACACACCCTTTGGATAGTCTCTTTATTACATAACACACGACATGTTCAAAGCCCGGCTCATTCCTGCTAATCCTTCCCATATCCAAGCCCCTCTTTATCTGCACAAAGACAGCACAGCGTAAATGTAAACACAACGCCTTCTTCACTTAAAGACAGACTCAGGAATTTGGTGTATCTGAGCGGACAAAGACTTGACAAATGCATTCTGAACGTTCTCTGCATGAGGATATTCAAGAGGTCTGTGCAGGCACTTCACAGCCGTGAGAGAACTTCAGGAGAACTTCAGGGCCGAGACAATGTGACATTTCATTTTCTCTCCATTTTGGCTTTGTTCCTCTGTCAGGTTGCAGTTGAGAGGTGTGACCTGGTGGCTACTCTTTCTCTCTTCTTAGATTGCAGATATAAAAGTTGCTCTGGTTGCTCGGAGCACCTTCACCTATAGCACCCGCAACATTCCAACAATCAGATCTCCTATTTAAGGATGACTGCCAACACTGACTGACTATTCCAACAGACGCTACAGCAAAAAGCTTGAGAGCCCAACCCACTCAACTATGGCAGCTAGTTTTACATAAAAAACAAACCAAACTTCAATACCAAGTTGGTCCACAGCTCCGCATGGTAATTATTTGTTACAATTGAGGTAACGTTGTGGAGAGAGATCGAGAAACCAGATATGTGGGGAGATTCAAAAGCCGTGAGCATGCAAATGGGCGTGGCACATGTGAAGGGATGTGGGAGGAATTTGGATTGAGGTTGAAAATATCCAATAGTTCTGCAATCAAAGATCTTTGTCATAACAGCGACATCAGCCCGGCTTCCTGTCAAACAGGAGACAGGCTTACAGATGCCCACATTATCACAGGTGATTGACACCACCAGGGTGGGCAGGGGATACTACACACACACACACCTGCACACCCACACACAACACGAGAACATGACCACAACACTAATGACGTCTAACTGCTGTGCAGTATATACGTTTGAATCATTCAGACAGCGGAGATGACCAGAGGCCAAACCCTGTGTGCAACCACAACACCACACATTCACAGTCAGCACATTACCAAATAATTCATTGAGACATGAATCAGGAGGTGGGGTGTGTGTATGCGTACATGTGTGTGTGTGTGTGCGTGTGCGTGTGTGTGTGTGCGTGTGTGTGTGTGGTAAGGGGGGGAGGGGCTGGGTGTAACCAAAACATCCTCTCCAACGTGACGGATTAACTCAGCTGTGAGTGGGCTGGAACACGCGGTGGGCTGCGGTGAGATAAAGGATTTTTATCTGTTTTATGGCTTCCAAGGCTGAGAGAGGCTGTAAATATTTCCTGCTTCCGTCAGAGATGCAGATATGTCATACATGCACACACGAGGGGAGGATGTTTGCAGCGCCACACGAAAACATGCTCAGATGGGGGGAGGGGGAGAAACGCGTGGGTGTATGGAGGATGTGTAGGCGGGAAGGGAGGGCACATGTAAGAAGATTACAAAACTAAGTGATGTCGAAGAGGTGTGCGGATGCAACGGAACAGACCGTGATCTCATCCGGCCCTGGAGAGGAGGAGATCGTCGGCAGAGATGCCAGCTGCCTCCCCGCTCCGGCCCACACTGCAAAGCAAACTGTTTGCTCTCTGTCTGTTTTTCTTCCTCCTCTTCCTCCTCCTCCAACTCGCCCCCCTCCCTCCCTCTTCGTCTTCTCTGGCTCACATCTGCTGACCCATTTAAGAGAAAAGACAAGAAAGTGGAGTAGAAATGAAAGTTTACGCCTCCTTCTTGGGGGAACTGATCTGCGCCGAATTCCTGGCGCCCTGCAAAGCCAGCACGGAGGGGGGAGTGAAGTCTGCAGACGTGGACTTGTCGGACAGTTGAAAGAAGATTCCGAAACGCTGTGTCTATATTAAGTCTGGCCACTGCGCGCCACGCCGCCAAAACACTCATTTCACAATTGGCCCTTATCTAATCTATCCGGCAGATTAGCAACACAGTAAATTCAAGCGCAGTAACGGGGGCACGCTATCGTGCTACATTTCTAAAGTGTTACGGAGTGTGTGCTGAACATTGAGTACCACTACACGCACACAATCCTCTGAGTATTTGTCCTAAGTGTGATTACAAGCAAAAAGCACAGATCTCATACTGGAAGCACAAGTTACATAAGATGAATATATCTGGCGGGGGGCAGGGAGGTGGGGGTTGGACGACTTTTCACAAGCATAGAGGTTGTTTTCTTGAGACGCAGCATAGAAACATGCACAAAGGCGTGAAACAGCAAAATTGAGAGCAATTTGCATTACATATTCCTTTATGTTTTCCTTTGCACGTCTCCCTTTCCATCGTAGTGGCAAATACGCAGCATTCCAGGGGAGATGGAGCATTGGATAGAGGTTATTCCAGAACATTACCCCCACCCCCCACTCCATCCCACAGCCTCTGCACCCCACCCACACCCTCAGCCTCCTGAGCCATCCTGCTTTACATTCAATAAACTGCCCAGCCTGGGGGATTTCTCTGCACGCTGCAAGACCGCAAATTAACTTGGACAGACCCCCGGCAGGGATGTGGCATCAGTTGACAGTCCTCTCTGAAAGAGAGAGAAAGAAAGAAAAAGAAAAAAAAGAAGGAGAAAAAAAGAAAAAAGACCTTCGTTGGGGGTCTAACGTGCCTGTTTGACAAGTGGTAGTACTTTGGTGGGCTGTGACAGACGAACATGTGGTCTTTGGGAATGAAAGACACCATCCAATCTCTTTAACTCACACACACACACACACACAAACACATGCACGCACTCCTGTTGGGAGGAGTATGATACATTTCTTGACACACAACCACTGCAGGCAAAATTCAGGACAAAATCTGAATCGAGATTTCCACAACACGTTACCTCCTTGGCACGGGCTGAATACGAGACGGCGGCAGGAATCTAAACACAGAGGACAATATGGTGGATTAAATAACTCTGCAGGAGGCACTGCGGTGAACCCTTGACTCCCTGTTCCTGTTTGGGAAGTTGTTGGCACTCCGTGACAATGAGCTCCCAACAATAAACTCCAGACTAGGACTAAGCATTTCCTGCATCATCCATCAGCCGAGAATATTGCTCTGCAAAGCAATATTCTTGCAGGAAGAGCTTCATCGCAGCTCTCTGGACTCTGACATGTAGATAGATAGTGGAGATAAACACACAGACACGCACACGTACAGCAAGCTGCATTTTGCAAGTCACCCATTTGATCTACAATCTCGAGGAAGTATTTGGAACTTTTGGAGTTGCTGTTGGAATCAAACCAAGTCCTGATCTGCATCATGTGTTTACTTTTCGGCAATTTCGCCCATTTGAGGAAATCTCCCCAGGAGTCTGATGTTTTCCATGAACTTCAGGCTCGTCTGTAGCAGCTGCGCTCCTCCGGGAATGTCCCAACGAATCTTTCAGGTGGACAAAGGGAACTCGTCTTCACCGCAAAGTCCACATCATCTCACACCAGCACAACTTCACATTGTCCAGTGTTATGCCTGTGACACAACAGTATCTGCTGTTATACAAGCCTTTGGATCAGCACAGAAACAAGACAATTCATGGCTTCATGAACCACAGAAAGTACAGGATGGAAATACTTCAACAAGCAAGTTAGCAAAGCTGCCAAACCTTTGAAAGTAAATATTTGCTGGGATGATGGAGATTTGAATCTTAATAACGGTCTAAATATCCTTCAGTTTTGCAAAAACACTCTGTAATATCCTCTCAGTGAAAACCGTCTGCTTCAAATGACGATAATAAGCCGCTGTGCCATATCATTTCCTACAGGAGTGCAGGAATATCATTATTTCACATCCACCTTCCTGAACAATCACTAGAGCCACTTCCCTCTGTGGTGGCACAGAGTTCTACATTACGACCAGACACAGCGGGCGAGAACAATGCCAGACCAAAGGAGAAAAGATCAGACAAGGAAAAGGGGCAAAATTACAGCTGGCACACCTATTAGAGGGCAGAGGGATGATTATTACACTGCTGTGTGATTGGGTAACAGTGATATCAGCACATCCCATGGCCTGTCCTCGCACAGTCGCAACCTCACAAAGGAACGGTTGCTAGATTGCAGCGTGCCGAGCGTGGAGTCAGAGCGTCTGGGCTGCGTTTGGCTTTTCCTGGTGGGTGCTCTGCGCAGCGAGCAACGACTTTGTGCAAAGACAACACAAAGCACGTCCCCCCCTGAGGGCCCGTCTGGAGTGGAGTGACACACTGCTACTTGTGTCACCTTCATTCCAAGCTGCAGACACTCTCTCTCACACATACACAAACTCAACACGTGGCTTCGGTTCCACTGATTTGAATCGACAGCGAGCAGAATCAGGATGTTTCCCTCACGCCCCTGTGACCTCTGGACCGCAACCAGGTTCCCCCCTGC
>OMPJ01038496.1:0-10200 GCA_900312935.1 Carapus acus | reverse complement strand
TTAAAGACTCCAGTTGGCAATGTGTGAAAATGAGCCTAATGATGTGTGCAGTGTTATGTTTGTCTACATCAGCATAAAATTTAATGATGTGTGCAATGGTTTGTTTGTCCACATCAACCAAACATTTTCAGATCTTAAGGTGGTAACAAAACATAGGAGGGGTCACAGAGGAGACAACTCCCAGGATCACCCTCAGCCTGAATTAAATCCAGAGTTTCTATGTGACTCTGAGGGCTGCACCCATTATGGTCTGTTTCCAAGCCTTGCTCGCCTGGAGATTCAGGACCTAGGCTTTGTTGTTGTTGTTCGGATGGTGTCAGACAGGATCTGCCAGTCGGACTGGCCAAGTTGTAGGAAGGATTCTCCAGCATTAATCTGTATGGAGTTTGTGGTAACCACGAATGATGAGGACTTGCCGTAGAAATTGGATTGCATGTTGGTTGCATGCAGTTTGTCAGCCGCTGGTTGTAATATCTTGTAGGAGCATGAGAAAAAACAAGAACGCCCCCTTCTGGACCAAGAGCAGTCACTGGTGCTGGTAGTAAATGCAGCTCTTTGATGTGATAAGAGGAGTCAAGGAGCAGATGACAATGCTGTCTGAGCTGTGAAAGAGGGAGAAAAAAGTGATGAATGTATTGCTGCAATTGTTGACATAAAATTAGCCATTCGGGAAATGTGTTAAGTGGAGTTCTGAACCCATAAGTAGTGTTTCTGCGGAACGTGATCCGCTGAGAACTTACTGGTGATGTCAGCCAGTCATCTGTCAGCACTGGCTTTGGGATTGGAGGGCAGATTTTTTGTTTTGCACTGTTGGTAGGAAGATATAGATTATTAACCAAAGGATGACACAAATCCAAGCAGTGGCAAAGTTTAGAGAGAAAACTACCACATCAAGATTTGCTAACCAAGTCCACTGTGTGTAGCAAAAGATGGTGACAAAAGACAGGGAAGCGAAAACGCTGAGGAGTGAAATAAGGACGGCTGTCATCAGGTAATCCGCTGTGAGATGAGAGAAGAAACACTACTGAGGAGGAGCAAATCAAACCACATAAATTTAAAACATTGTATTCATCAACCAACTTACTGGGTGAATTCATTGTCACAGTTATGGACGTGTCACCACATTCGCCAAGGGATGTTAGCGCCTTAGCTAAAAATGTGTACGAGCTGATTTTCAGCCCTGGTGCGGTCAAAGTGATGGTGTCACAATCATCTAAACATCCATAAAAGATACAAATGCCAGAGGAGACAAGAGATGTAAGAATCCTTGAATTTGGCAAAACAGGAGTCAGGACCTGGAAATAATTCAAAATAAAGGGCACAACCCAGACAACAGGACATGTACGTTAGATGTTCCTTATGTACCGGTATATAAATAATACACATTTTACATATTTGAGAGCTGTTGTATGTGGCAAGTGTATGAAAAGAAATGCATCACATGTTGATGAAAATGTGTGTGTGGAAATGTGTGTGTGGTGTGTGTTAAGTCCACGAAGAGTCACACTGTACACTTTACAGTCCTGTGTTTGTCTTTTGTGCAGTGTGTGTTCAGATCACGAGGTAATTTACTATTATGTGTTTGTTTTGCATGTGAAGGGGTAAAGACCTATCTGGCATGTGTCACTATACTGTACAGTAGTTATGCACCGTTTAGTGAGGTGTTAACTAGGACACGGGCAATGCTGCCACTTTTCCTTCCAAGGAGAAAGTTTAAACTCCTTAGAACAAACCTTTTCTGAGGGCCCTGACGGAAACCACAACCTGAGTAAAATAGGGGTAATACTGTAGTGATTAACCACACTCTCCAGATTCCCTAACCCTATGAAAGGTGAGGTTTTCTTCAAGAATTACGTACTATTAAGATAACAAAAGAGTGCACCCACTAACTGTTAGGAAATCCATGGGCGGTTAACGCTACAGAGCATACTTCAATAAATTCCAGTAGGTCCTGTGAAATGATACCTGTAGTGACGTTGAAGACATTATTGGGTTGACTGTTGTCCCAGTAATAAAGAATATACCCTCGAATGAAAGAGGACAGGTTTTGATGGGGGATTGTGTCCCAGGAAACATGGGCATCTGAACCAAACTGCCTCCATGTCAATCCAACAAAAAGCTTATCAGGCAATCCTGGGATTAATACAAACAAAAAAATGTTATTGTTGTTAGGAGTGAAATTGAAAGAAATCAGAGCGCCCACCACCTCGCATAGAAAAGTATCAGAGGAAGCAATCAGAATTGATTGATAATCCTGAGTGCTATTAATCAATAATCACATTCAGGAATCGTATGTTTCTGATATACTGATATCACACAGAGACTAAAGGTAAAAACTATTTGGAGTTTAGCAGATTAAGAGTGAAACATTTGTGTTTACAATCAGCAACTGAAATAGCAGAAATACACTCACTTATCTCAATGACATAGCCCTCTGTCCTCTCAATGAGCACTGGAGCTCCACGAGTGCATGCATACACAGACACCACATATCTCTGTCCGTCTCTGAAGTGTTCTAGGGAGGACATTTAGCGGATGTTTACGTATACTGTGACAACGCAGAGAACAGCTGATCCAGGGCCATGGGGCTCAATTCACCTGAAGTTATTCTCGCCTCAGCCACACCTGGACTCACTCTCAACCACTCAACTGTGCATGGCCCCAATGACGGACGCCATTCCAGTACATAGCCGCAGGAAGCAGCCGGACTTACAGACCAAGACACAATGAAGCCGCCGTCACTGCCTGCAATCATCGAAGTATTGAGCTGTCTGTCTGTGAATATAGGTTTTTGGGAAATGTAAACAAGTAGTGTACCTGTTGGTTTGCAACTGTCAACAGTTTTGAAGAGCGAAGAAAAATGTTTTGGTGAAACTTCTTGTGAAACTTCTTTGTGTCGTCCATAGTTTTTTAGCAAATGTAAACAAAAAGCGTACCTGTTGGTTTGCAACTGTCAACGGTTTTGATGACAGAAGAAAAATTTTTTGGTGAAACTTCTAGTGAAACTTCTTTGTGTTGTGCTTCACTTTAACTTCTTGAAATTCCTGATCAATGTATCCATAAAGTATCTATCTATCTATCTATCTATCTATCTATCTATCTATCTATCTATCTATCTATCTATCTATCTATCTATCGGCAATTTCCATCTTTGAAAGCTGAAAATGAAAATCATCTGACTAAATAAGGAGAAGAGGCCATTCTCTGTAGTAGAGTTTTGCAGAAATGAACACATTTTGATGGTGATTCAAAAATTACAGCTACATCATGACATGACAAATGGAGGATAATGGGCTCAGCTCCGTGCAATTAAGAGGATAAGGATGTTTTCATTCATTATTCATTTCATTATGTGCCAATTTCTGGTGCATGTGTAATTTTGCACTGTCGATATACATTTGCTAAACGGAGTAATGCCACTTTCGAGAGCAGGAAAGTGGACTTGATGACAATATTGCATTTTCCACTAGAACTTTTGTTGGAGAATGTAATGTGACCATGTGCTTGTGACTCCACATTAATGAACACAACCAGACTTGAGCATTTGAGCAAATGTATAAATAGAGCAAATGTTCCTGAAGGCCACAATGGGGGTAATTACTACGATTTTTGGGTAACTGCATTATGATGGTTACCTCAAATGGCGAGAAAAATAGTACATAATAAAGCAACTGTGGGCAAACTACAGCTCAAGTTGTGGCCCACAGGTCACATTTGGTCAGTTGGGGTTTTTTAAGACTGCCATATGTCATATTGAGCATTGCACTAATTGTGTTGCCTCTTACCTTGACTCATCCTGGGGATGGTGATGGTTGATGGAGGGGAGCTCCCATTGACATTGTGAGCAGTCACAGTGATGACCTGCTCCTGGTCGGGGTCCAGAGACAGAGCAGCTTGGTGATGGGGTGGATACACAGTGGTGACACGTTGTTGATCTGTGCTCGTGGCCAACATCACTTCGTAGGCTGTTATTTGCCCATGACTTTGCTTTGGCTGGAGCGTCTGCAAAGGAATTCCAAAGAAGTGTAGCTGCTGTTAGAGCTATACCTTGACAAGGCCCACCATTTACTCCCTCCACTTACTTTCCAGATTATTATTGTTTGTTTACACTCTGTCTGCATCCACACATCCAGAGCATCTGGAACTGAAAGGGAAAGATAGAACGTGAGAGTAAAATGTCTTGAATGACCGCATCTAGTTTTTGAATTATTGCTGTTGTTTCTACCACTATGTCATTGAGCACCTTGGATCAGATGCATTTATTTATTCCATTACAGTTAAGTCACAAAAGTAGACTGCATCTGATAGCTGCCCGAATTTTTGTTTGCTCTGTACTCACTATCCCCTCTGGTATGGATCTTTGCAATCGCACTCCAGTCACCCCACTTCCAGAAATGTAGCTCCCCCGCACATCTTACTCGTACAATGTAGGACTCACTGGGAAATAAGCCACCAAGAACTGTCGACCTGAGCCCAATTCCAGAGTGACTCGTCTATTGACAGAGTAAGGACATTATGGATGAAGGTGCACCGGCATGTTATGTCAGCAGGAATCTGTTTGTGCAGGTGTTATTGCAAAAAAATAGTTTCTGAAAGGTTAGTTAGTTTGACAAGACTTGTAAAAGTCAGGGTGTTAAATTACATTTCCTAATCAGGAATCAGGAGTCATTTATTGTCCTTACAGCAATTGAATTGTGTAACGAAACTAAGGTGCCTGCATTCCGGTGTAGATATTTCAAATAGAAAAGAAGAAGAGGAAGAAGAAAGAGTTTCTATATACACAAAATATAAACACACAATTTATAATACCGTAATAAATGATAAATATCAGTATATATACGATATGATAAAATACCAGCACAGATGAAGTGGGAATGTTTGAGCTGACCGGGATAGTGTAAATGCCTGAATGAGCTGTAGATGTAAATGTAAATGCTTTTAACACTGGCTGGAGTGTTAAGCATTTCCTGTAAACTGTTCTGTTTTGGAACTAATCAGTTATTTATGTTACTTATGCAGCTGGGTAAAAGCTGTTCTTAAGTCTAGTTGTCCGAGATTTGATTGCCCTGAAACGCCTGCCTTGAGGGCGCCCCAAATGAGGACATTTCATATTAACACATGCACTTTCTATGCACAGATAAAAGCACTTTTAGTATGTGAAGATTTGTTCATAAAATGTAACAAAATGCTGTTTCCTCTTTTGGCTAGATAGCACTGTTGAGTTACTGGTATGTTGTTTCCCCCTGTGATGTACACAAATGAACAATTTTGCAAGAAAGAGCAGAATTGGCAGGAGGGGAGCTCCCATTGACATTGTGAGCAGTCACAGTACAGCATCACAGCATTTTTAATGGCCTTTGCTAGCTGAGAACAATATATACGTTGTTTTCCAATAAGTATGTAATAATTATGGTAAGTAAATAGAAGAGTGCTGCTAGCCCCCAGTTGGCAGTAGTGCTTTGAATAAACAAACTATGATCCACTTCTGTAAACCTCAATTTAATGAATGGCATCCCATGCACAGGCGTTCAAACATTCCGATATAACCTCTGTTTTTCTCTCTCACCTTCCATGTTTGTCCACTGTGAGTCAGCTCTATTTGACACACGACCCTCAAATTATTGTAGTCATGGACCGTCCACCTCCACTGCAGACTGGCGTTTCTGGAGGTCACATCTGAAACGGCCACAGCCTCTGGGGCAAACATGTGCACTGAGGAATAGAAAAACATTTAGGAAAACAAGTGGCCTGATTACTCAACTTTTGTGTGATCTAACCTCTGTTTGTCAGGTCTGCTCGGTCTGTTAGCTCCACTCTACCAAGAGGATTGGCAGCTGATAAGCTCCAGTCTGTCAAACCAGCAGTAACATTTATGCTTTTGCGGCAACTCCCTTCCAAATGATGGACAGCATTGCTGCACCTACTGCAGGAGGGTCAGAAAATTTGCACACAGAATTTACAAGGACTCATTTTACGACTAAGTGGACATCTATGGGAGTATCCCGCCTGACTGTGGCTTCGCTAACCTTCCAAGCAGGTGATACTCAGTCAGAGCTGTTACCAGCATGAGGTGCGTGTATCTACCCACTGTCCAGTGACACTCCACCGAAACCAGGTCTCTGGTTTCACACACGAGATCTCTGTCAGCTGGAGGGTCTGAGTCCAGAGACCAGGAAATAAAGAATAAACCTTTGTTGGCAATTTATATAAAATCACATTTATAAACAGTTGCCGAACAATTCACACTCACAGCCAATGTAAACACAGGCACCAGTTTCCTGAGTTATTGTTTCACAGATGACCTCAGTGCAGCTGTACTGTGATGGTGCGTTCAGGTGCACGGTAAGCGCTTGTGTTTGGCGGCTGATCCTGGAATTGTTAATAATGGTTGTGCTCTCTGGCTGTAGGTACATCTTGTCAAAAGTATCTCCATATGGCATAATGCAGCAGAAAGTGGCTCTGCTGCCCACCGCAAACACTGTGTCCTTCGGAAACACCCCAGGGCTGTTCAGCACCCCTGTGTTACCTGCAAAGCAATGAAGATCTCAGAAAGTCAACAGGGTCGCCTTATGTGCAATATCCAGACTTTCCAGTAGGACTGGTGACTGGACAAGGCTCACTTCATACCTGGCTGTGACAGAGAAAAACGAAACATAGCAATTGATAAGGAGGTATAAATGTTACATAGTCTGAAGTGTAACTACTCATTTAGAAATAACTAATATTGACAATTTTTTTACTGTTTCAACTTACAAATATCTAGGGATGTCCAATATTGGCTTTTTTGCCGATATCCAATATGCCGATATTGTCCAACTCTCAATTTTCGGTACCGATATCAGCTGATACCGATGTCGATAATTCCAAACCACAGACATAACCTTGAAACCGAGCAAGCAAGTTTGTTATTGCAGCCATCCACGCTTGTTTATACGCTTCAAGACGCAGCTTGATGAAGTCATCATCTGTGCGCCGTTAAACGCTTCTGAAGCGCATAGGCACTATTTCGGTGTAACGCAAGCATTATTTTATCCGTTTTAGAGCAAAAAAAAAAATGCCGATACCGATATTACATTTTAATGCTAGTATTGAGCTGAAAATATCAGTGGACCGATATTATCGGACAAATATCCCATTTGCATGAATGTAAAATATGTTAGGTCTTTGCTTTCATCATATCACAGATCCTTGTGTTTCATCAGGAGAAGAAACCTGAATTAATCAACAGTCAAACAACAAGTGAACAACCTGGCTCCTTTACTTGGTCACTTGGTGTTCCTGGTCATGGCAAAGCTGTCACTTTACCAGTAGCATAATCCACGTGCATTTTTGGAGACGCAGTTTGTGGGTCACCACACGTCTAAATGAAGGAGACTTGTATTGAAACACCTCTTGTAGGCCACATACAATGACGCCGCAGGGCCAGCGGGCCTTGAGTTTGACACTTGTGGTATTCTGAGTGTCATTCAAGCACTTGTCGGCCACATAAAATGATGCAGCAGGCCCCATTTGGCCTGCAGGCCTCGAAATTGACATCTGTGCATTACAACCCACGCCACCAGTCAAAGGAATAGTTCCCCAACATGAAACAGGTCCCTGGCACTAAAAAGGTTGCCACTACAGACTTTTGCAAAAGTATCTGTATTTCCTGGTTCCCAAAGCAGTATTTTTTTATGACAATAAGAAACAGGTGATGGTGATGCAATTCTAGTGGACATTCATGATGAGTTTAGCTTTGTTATTTAACTGAGTCCAATGAACAAAGTCCACATACAGTCATTTATGAGATTCTATTCACCTGTGAAAATCATGTTGTGTATCCATGGACTTGTGAGGCCTTTGTGTCTGGAACGAAGCCTGATGGAAATACACTCCATCAGAAAACTGGATGCCCACGTCTTGGAGTGGATAGACCCAATCTGATCTGGCATCACTGCGACTTCATCCTGAAGGTTGACATAACAGCATCACTAAAGCTGACCAGTTTCTCTTGCTCTGACTTGCCGTAACTTCTTTGCTGAGTTCCGTCATGTAACTCTTACATTAAACAACGTCTTGTCTGCGACAGAAACCTCCACCTCGTAAATGAGCAATTCATCCTCTGTAGTGCAGAGGGGGCTGTCCTTCCATTCTAAGACCATCGTCTGGTCTGAGTATAACGCATTGACATTCAGAGCTCCACAACGCGAGACAGCTGTGGGGAAAGTGAGCACACATCACTCGCATGTTTCACTTTCAAACCTATCAAATACACAAGTAGCCCATCAGTTACCATTTCTGAGAAATTTCAACATGTGTATGCAAAGTACATCATTATGCCATGCAGCTATTCAATATATTCTAATTACTTCACAGATAATGCTATTGTCTACAAAATTATGAGAATGAATGACTAATGACCATGAATTACCTAAAATAGCAGATTGGCTGTTGTTGCTATGGCTGGCAAAAGCGATACAATTCTTTCTTCTGTTGGCTGAGTATGACTCTGACTTCATCTGAGTTTTTAGTTACACTCTGGGGCTACTGACCAACAAATAAAACAAACTACTCCTTTGTATGATTATATATCATCATTATCACACCAAACATCAATGCTTATGGGGGCAATAATGAAATAATACATCTAACACTGTTTGATTGATTGTTTCAATGAGTATTGACTATGATTATTGTCTAATTCAAACCTTAAATTCTTATATTGATCAAAAATGTGTAGCTCTTTCCCCTTATGGCCAGCTTATCGACTATCGTTAAGCTTGGACATAAACAAACAAACGAAAAAACAATAAAGGAAGCTGGCAAAAATGTGAACAAGTAAACAAACAAAAAACAAAAAAACATGGTGCAGACCACGCAGAAAAATTGTGAAAACTTTGTGTTTGTTCTTCGTATTTGTCCTCTCTCTCAGTTTGTGAATAGAAATTTCTGGATTTGCGGGGATGTACAGTATGTCACAGCCACAGCTGTTTCATACTCCCTCAGTATGGCACACATTAGTAAAGAGGCACTCACCACTGTCATATTCTTGTCTCTCCTGTATGGTCACATAGAACAGCAAGAGCAGGATCAGCCATGTTGCCGCAATTTCTCGTTCCTGATGATGATTTTTGGAACAAGACCTCCAGATGATTTTCATGGCACGTTGATTTTAAAGGGGGCAACAACAAGCTAGATTTCAACATGGAGAAACCTGTCAAGAGTGCCATACCAAAAGAAGGACAGAGAAGGTAAAAGCGAGTTAGGTGCACTGTGTCTTAGTGGACCAAAAGAAAGCGTTTAATTGGAACCAACAGAGGAAGTGGTTGCACTGTATGAGGAAGTTGGAGTGGCAGAGAAGGATGTAAAGGTGATGCAGGACATTCATGAGGATAGCAAGGCAGTGGTTGGGTGTGTGGTTGGAGTGATGGACAGGGCGCAAGAGAGGTGAAGAACAGACTGCAAGCAGGGTGGTGTGTAAAGGGTGGAGGAAAGTGTCAGGAGTGCTTTGTGACAGAAGAATAGCAGCTATACAGAAAGAGAAGGTTTACAAGATGGTGAGAGTTTGGTTTAGGAACAGTGGCTCTGTCTAAGAGACAGAAGGTTGAGCTGGATATGGCAGAGATGAAGATGCTGAGGTTTTGTTTGGGAGGAACCAGATTTGACAGGATTAGAAATGAGGCCCCTCCCTGAGCTGCCACCTTGACGTGGTGGAGGGGTTTGAGTACCCGAATGATCCTGAGAGCTATGTTGTCAGGGGCCCCTGTAGCGGCCCCCGGTAAGGTCTCCCAAGGCAAAAAGTTCTCAAGTGACGGGTCAGACTAAGAGCAGCTCTGGACTAGTGATGGGAATTCCGGCTCTTTTTAGAGAACCGGCTCTTGTGGCTCGGCTCACTGAAAAGAGCCGGCTCTTTCGGCTCCCAAATGGCTCTTCAGATTTTTTGGTGCTTAAATTAATTTATTAACAACAAAAATGTAAAATTATGCGCAAAATTAATTACTTGTGTAAAAAACTTGCAGTATGTCAAAAGTTAGTTGTAGAAAAACACTTACATTAATGTAAGTAAGTAAGTAGGATGTAGTGGTACGGGATGTCCAGCTGTCAGTTGTTGAAGCTGCTGTGGCTTTGTTGACCCTCTCTTGCAGTGAAGCACGCTCTCTGTCATACAGGCCTGGGATGATTTTATGGGAGAGCGTTTTCCTGCTTGGAATTGCATACATT
>OMPJ01038493.1:0-13936 GCA_900312935.1 Carapus acus | reverse complement strand
TTTAATATTATTATTATAAATATTATTATTATAAAATTATTGTAATTATTATTTATCAATTATTATTATTATTATCATATATTAAAAGTAAAGCGATTCTCACTTTTACATGTGGACTCGGGGTCCGATGGCTACAAAAAAGTAACATTTTCATGATCTTCAACAGTCACCAACCAGGAATTAAATCGCGCGAAAACAATACGCTCCAGATCTGACACCATTTACGGATTTATGCAGACAGCCTTGTAAGATATTCAATTATTTCCCTTTGTTGCCTCGACAGAAAAGCCTACCGTGGCGTGAGGCAGCGCCGCTAACGTGCTCAAAAAGCAAGCTGGCGACCAGGTGGCACAAAAGGTACAACACAACCTTTTTGTTTTCGGCACCGCAAAGACGCTTTTTTTTTTCTTACAAAAGCAACCGTGATTATGTCGAGATGTCAGCGAGCATGTTTACTTTGCCCCGACATCAGCGCGGCAGCGTCTGTGATATTGTTTACACCGAAACTCGTGTCTCGCTGCTAGCGTGAGCCGCCGTAACCTGGAGCAAAAATGCAAAACAAGTGCCGCTCTCTCACTCGCTAAACGCCTCAGTCGAAGCTGGCAACTCGGGAAGCGGGGCGGGGGGTGGCGTCTCCCGCGCACACACATACACACGCTCGTGCAGCGATGGCACGCGCGTGTGTGTGCCTCCTCTCGACCTGTCAGTCACCCGTGCCTCTCACAGCCGAGGGTTAGTGACAAGTGTTAAATCGGAGCAGGCCTCCATCGCTGCCATGGCTAATGCCGTTAACCGCGGCGGCGGCGGCTCTGCTAGCATATCCTGCCCGACCATAATTAGCGTGGGATGAGTCCCGCTCCGCCGGCCGCCCCACATCCACCCCCCCATCAACGCCGAGCACGCCGCTCAGAGCGCCCACATCTTAGATAAGGGACGACTTTATTTTTAGAGCGTTAATCTACACGACGTCTGTGGACGATTTGGTTCTACGACGCGCGACGAGGTTTGTGGCTAGCGAGGCACCAACATTCTAACAAACAGATTTTAGATGAAAAAAAATATTTTCAAAAATACATGTGAAAAAATTGCAAAATTCTAAAAAATGTAAAATTAAAATAACTTAGAAACACTAAGAAAAAAAAAAATCACTGGACTGATATTAACATTCATATTTTTATTTATTTATTTACTTATGAATGTATCTATCTATCTAACATCTTTTTATTTATTTATTTATTTATTTATTTATTTATTTATCTATCTATTTATGTTGCAGGTCAGGCACCGGCCTCTTCTGCCTCCCATGGCAGCACATTTCTGGTTATCGTTGTTTTTAAGGGCTCCATACCAAAAAAGACACCAAAGAATGACAAATCTGAGTCAAATTTGTGACTTTTTGTGAGTGTCCGCCCAGCTCCATTTGTGCAACGTCCTTTTTTATCTGATCAACTAAGTATTTCCGATTGTGAGCTCGTCCCCTAAACCTAAACCCTCGTTTGTTTGGACTCTCCTCCATCCCTCCTCCTTTCCTTCCTTCCTGTCCACTTCGAAAGACAGACACACACAGTTTATCACAGAAACTCCAACAACCTTTACGCGCGCAAAGACGAGTTACATCTCTGAATCCGAGTGCAAATACGAGCCGATTTATGTTGACGTTGATGTAACAATCAGCCAGACCTGGATCGAGTTCTTTTTTTTTTTTTTTTTTCTCCTTTGGTTATCGGGTCGGGGAAGAGATTTTGTAGGCTTGATTTTTCTTGACAGAGCTGCCAGGATAGCTTTGTTTCAAGGAGATCTGGTGTGTGTCGCAGCTGGAATAATAATCAGATATCATCACTTAGCCGCGAGATTTTACAGTCCTGATTCCCCCCTCTGAGCCAGAGTGTGTGTGTGCGTGTGTGCGCCTGTGTGTGCTCAAAGGGGGCGGGGTGTAACCCACCTTAAGTTACCCCTTGTAACCGTGTCCGCCCAGCTCGTCGCCGTGGTAAATTGGGTTAACGCTCGCTAAGTGTCCCATCGTTAGCGCTGTTAATTGACTACTGCGTGTGATAATTAACAGGGAGCAGACTGCCCACCTCGCTAATCTTATTTAGGTCATTTGCATTTAAAATGGATTTCGGTCTCGCCGGCAAGACGAGTCTCAAAAAAAAAAAGTAGACACGCTCTTGGAAATCACCGCCGCTTGACGGACACGCCGAGGCAAAAGCCTGGGCGATTCAGGGACGGACACAAGATCGGAGGGTCTGCCAAACCCGACCTACCTACCTACCTTTCTGCCCCTAAACCTACCCCTTGCCCTACCCTTTACCCTAACCTTATGATCGCAAAAATCTATAAAAGGACATAAAAAAATTATGAAATGAAACTCAGGAAGGGGTGCAAGATCAGTGGATCTTGACTGCGAAAGAGAGTTAAGGTCCCTAAAAAACCTAACCGAACCCGAGGTATCTACCTACCTACCTTCCTACCTACCCCTACCCCTACCCCACCCCTTGCCCTCACCCTAACCCTTACCTTAACCTCATGACGACAAAATAAAGAAAAAAGAAATAAAAAAGAAATAAAAAGAAATAATGAAATGAAGTTCAGGGACAAGCGCAAGATCTGTGGATCTTGCCTGCAAAAGAGGGTTAGGGTTCCTAACTAACCTAACCCAACAAAACCCAACTTACCTACCTACCTACCTACCTATCTACCCCTAACCCTACCTCTACCCCTAGCCCTAACCCTACCCCGTGCCGTAAACTTACGACCACAAACTATATGAAGAGGCATACAAAAAATAATGAGATGAAATTCAGGGATGGGCGCAAGATCGGTGGATCTTGACCGCGAAAGAGGGTTAAGGTTCCTCACCAACCTAACCAAACCCTATCTACCTACCTACCCGTAACCCTACCGCTAGCCCTAACCCTACCCCGTGCGCTAACCCTTACGACCACAAAATATATAAAGACACGAAAAAAAAGAAACCTGGCGAGACTGTGCTGCTGTACCCTCACACCAACACGTCTTTATCCCGTAAAACCTTGCGTCCTATTTTGGCAATGACACACACACACTCGCTCACACACATGTGCTGGCTGGGTAGCTACGGGGGAGACACACGACTGAGCACTCCTCCTGATTCACACGGGCATTAACACAGCACATTAGCCGGGCCGAGGAGTGGGAATGAACGATGGGCTCCCACCGCCGCCCCGGGCAGAGTGAAGACGTACGCTACAGCCGGCTGCCATCCATTATGGATCGCCGAGGCCGACCACCACCACCGCTACCACCACCACCACCACCAACCCCCCCATCCGTGTTACCGGGGTGACAGTACTGTCCTTGCCGAGGCGTTGACCTTCCTTGTTGGGGAGAGGGCGGCCGGCAGATTAAAAGTGGACTGGCTCACCATGCAGTCCAGGCGCGGCCCTGATGTTCTGCCCAGATGGTAACCACACACACTCCAACACACACACACACACACTGCTGCATCCTGGGAGGGCAGATGTGAGGTATGAGCAGAGCCGCTCCTCGGGGTGCTCCGCCTAGCCGCGCCGTGTCTACATTCTTTTAACAAACCCAAACTCCCCCTCTTACACACACACACGCACACACACTCAGAGGTCTAACCAACCCTCGCCTCCTCCGCTCTCCCTCCGAGTGTTTCTCCATCACTTAATTCTGGCCGTACGTATGCGAATCATCCATCACTCACTCAATCAGTCCATTGAATTTCATTTAGTGCAGAGTTACACCGGCCATGTGATTGATTCACTGCTGCCTTTTCACTGAAGCTTGAATGACACACAATGCTGCTTTGCCCACGTCGGTGCGCACACACACACGCACAGACGCAGACACACACGCACACACACACACGTAGGCATATTGCTTGCTTATACGCCGCTGCACTGGGTCTCCGTAGCCGGCGGGGAGGTGGGGGGGAGTTGGGTGCCCGCGCTGCCAAGGAAGACCCCTCTGAGATTTAGTCAAGGTCGCCACGTCCAGCTGGCTGTGCCAACATCTGTTCAGAATGGCCTCAAGACTGGCACGGGGAGAAGGCCGTCTACGCGCTCTGACCTTGGGATCGGCCGCGCTCGGGCGGGGAAGAGACACGGCTGCGGAGGCGGAGAGCGGAGGAGTAGCCGGCGATCGCTCAGGCGGAGGGGTTGGGCAGGAGAGGAGGGGCTTTATTCTAGTTGCCCCCCTTCGTTCGGGGTTTTCCTGAGCAATCGCAGGGATTTAAGGTAGAAAAATCTATATGACGCGAAGCAAAACAAGAACAAAAAGGGGGAAAAGTGATGAGGAGGAGTAAACAGGGAGTGAACACAACTATTGTGCCGCACAAAGAAAGTTTTAAAAGAGGTAAGCGAAGCCAGTGAGGCAAAATGAATTATACATACTTGATTCTTACTATGTTATTGTGGTTACTGCTGCTATTGCTGTCATGTGGACCTGCTAAACGAGGGGTCGGCAACCCACGGCTTTGGAGCCGCAAGCGGCTCTTTGGCGCCACCCTAGTGGCTCCCTGGAGCATTTTCAAAAATGTGTGAAAATGGATCAAAATGGGAAATAATTTTTTTTTTGTTTGTTTTTAAATGTTTTTTCTGGGAGGAAAAATGTGACACAAATATTCTCAAAGTTTTCAAATGCTGTAAAAACGTTAAGAATAAATATTTGATGCATTATTGGGGCTTATATAAGGCTTCAAAAAAAAATTTTGTGGCTCCAGACAGGTTTGTTTTTTACTTTTTGTTGGAAACAATGTTACAGTGACAATAAAGGATTCTGTTCTAAAGAGAAAGAGAAAAAAAATGTTTTTTAAAGATCATGTGAGCAATAGAAATGGGATTCATTAGCCGAATATATAAATTAAAAAACACTTTACAGTCAATTGCATCAGCAAACACTTATGTGAAGACTTAAGTCATTGTCTTGACACAGGCACATACATGCACACGCACAGACAGGCACACACACACACACACGCATACACACACACACACACACACACACACACGTACGACTTCAAGAGACAATCTAAATCCACCTCGGTCCGTTCATCTTCCCGCCTCACCTTTCCCCAACAACAAATCAACATTTCCCCAACTGCTATCTAACAATCTCTTGCATACGTTTCCTCGTTGACGACAAGCCCCCGCGAGGCAAACGCCATTATTCAAAGCTGCACCGGGGAGATGCACGGTGTGTGACTGACCGCAGCCTCGACGCATTTCCTGCTTTGCCTCCGTTTTTCCCATCAAACACCGAACCAGGGGAGGCCGAAGAGGAGGGAGCAGCGGTACGTACGCCCCTGCCTGCGTTTGGAAGTGTGTGTGTGTGTGGATTTGTGTCCGGGCACGTCCCCCTCCTCCGCCCTGTGCGTCTCCATTGTCACCCCCCTCCTCCCTCCCATACCCCCCCGCGGACCTCTCTGTTAAATTGGCTGACAGATAATAAGATCATACAGCAGAGTACAGATACACAAACCTCTGTCCCACAATGCACCAGCCTGACTCCTGCAGCCAACAACGAAGACACACACACAGACACACACACCTGAGATGACATCATTCCATGAAACGTGAATTACTTTTTTGTTTTTAAATTTATGTAGTCATTATTTTGGAGGTGACATTTGTCCTTGTGTGAAATCGTGAATTATGGCTACGAAGCATTCACATTACGTCCACTAGGGGGGTACTGAGCACCACCGCCCACCCCACTGACGCCTCCTACACACACACACACACATACTTTGGGAGTTCTGAGGTAATAACATCAATAGAAACTGCAATGTTTGTATGTTGAACACATAGCGGGAGTAAAAAAGCGACACCTTGTCACCTTTGCACTGCCCCATGTGGTCAACGCTGGTATTGCCGGTGGACGCAACTGTGCGATTGTGAGAGAACAAGAACAAAAAAGGCCCAGACAGTCTCACAGAAAACACAACTGCATCTCATATAAACTAGCATGAGTAGAAAAGGTAACATTCCACTTATTTTTACTTAGTATGCCGAGTTCCGCTCACTGAGCGCTGCTGTGTACAAACACCGTCACGTCGCACTCTGGAGGAGCAGAGGCTCGACTCTCATTGTATTTGGCCTTGGCGTGTCTTTGCCGCTATAAAGCATTTCTCGCTATTCCGTTTGCTTTGCGGCGCCCGTATTGAGATGCAGCTGGTCTGGCGTCGGAACGCTTCAGCTAAAACGCCTAAAACGGCCCCCGATTCCCGCCACCCCGGCGCTTTTGCGTTCGTGGAATTGAGATGCGCAGCTCTCGATTTCCCCCTCAAACCTCCCTCCCTACCCCCCTTCGCCATACATCCCCAAAGCTTGTCCTCAGGCCTTCTGCCCCAGGGGCTCATGGGATACGGGATACTCCCTGGGGCGGCTGCTGCTTTCGCAGCCCGAGACGGAAACACCGGAGAAGGGAGAGAGGAGGAGGAAAGCGGCGGCGGTGGCAGCGTCTCTCTGTTTGCTTGATGTGACTATAATGGAAATATGCATAAGTGAGAGAAAGCACCGGGCCTTTGGGGCCCGGGGAAGTACAAATATTTTAATAACAAACACTTTCGGTGTTTGGCTCCTGTAACGGCACCTGGGTATTATTTCACAGCCAGCGCAGGCAGGCAGTCAGTCGGCGGCGGATACCAACGCGCATAAAGATGCGGCTGCTCCCCGTCTTTTACTGGAAGTGATTCTCGCGCGGTGGAAAGTTTTTATGGCGATATGTCCTTTGGAGAAGTGTCATTAATCAAAAGTCAAAGTCACCTCAGATCTCGCATTAGAATAGACCAGTTTAGCCGCGGCTGAAATTGCAGCTGACCTCTCTCGCCCTGAGCACTTATTCAAAATCAGCAACACGGCCATCAGGGGGCTAAAACAACTAAATCGAGTGAGGTTGCAAGAAGCTAGAAAGAGTACTAGAGGGGGAAAAATACCCAAATAAAGCCACGCCAGCTGGCAATCTCAGGGGTCCTCGGGGGGGCTCTCTAATGTCCCGATGAGTGACTTATGGCTCGGCGTGCTTTAGAAAAATGCAGATGACAAAAAAGGTCACGTGGTGGAGGAAAAACGATCACCTCCAACGACAACGCCGCCGCGGGCATCGGAAACAACAAGCCGTGGCCGGGGCAAAGGTGTCCCACACAGAGGGGGGACAGTTTGAAAAGATGGATTATGTAAACATACAGTTTGTGTCATGATGCTCTTCAAGGAACGTCATTTTCCAGTCTGAATGCCGCTATTTCGCCACAATCGGAGGCCTTAGAATTACAGTAATTCCCCAACTATCGCAAAGGTCCATTCCTGAGCCGCCCTCCATTGGTGAGAGGTAAGGAATTAATTTTAAAGTGAATCATCAGGGTACAGCACTGCATTGTGATGTTCCTTCCTAAGTTTTCATAAGCCTCCATACACTCTTACAATCCTTTTCCATACTCTTAAGCACTCATAGGCACCTTTTCTAGAAGTTTAACCTTTTCTGCTATCGAAACTGTCTTCCTCTGGCGCTTGGAGTCACAGCCAGAGGGTTTAGAATGTGCAGGACGTCGTAGGGGGTTTCAATGACGCTACAATTTAACTAAAAAACCTAAAATAACACTGCAAAACACAGATAAAGATGCTGCACACTTGTGTGCTGACAGGGAACAGTACTGTATTTCTATTTTTAAACATTAATGACTTAATTTTCAGGCTAGAATATGCTTTTTGTTCTCCTAATGGAAGTCATTCAATTTTACAAAAATTATATTCTATCAAATAAAATATATTTAAATATTAAAAAAATATTCTAAATAATTTCTAAAATAATGGTTGGCAGCAGAAACCTGCGATGTAGTGAGGATGCTGCGATATTAACTGTTAAATGCACATGTGGGGTCAAAAGGTTTGTAATTCTTCAAATCTTTATTAAGAATCTTTATTCAAATTGTAATATATTCATATTTCAGGTATACCTCATCAAACATGTCTGTGACATGAGGCAATATCTTAATCCATTTATTCATGTTTTCATTAATTTTGAGAAAATTCTCAATATTAGGAGAATTTTAATTGGGGTCAAACATGACCCAACTCATGGCAAAGTGTTCACATCAGTAGGTTGTGCATCCAATGTACATTGAATAATCTTAAAAATCTGGTCTAAATGAGGGCAACAATAGGAAAACCGCGATATAGTAAGGGATAACTGCATTGGACCTTTTGCACCTGTTTTACAGTTAAGTTGAGGATAAAAAAACAACAACAAACAAATAAACAGAAGAAAGCCCAGCACAGAAAATATGCAGAGAAACGACATGGCTGAGGTTGTGAGGCTTCCCTCTCCGATCTCCATAATGAGCTGTCAATCATTTCTCAGTGCCCAACAACTTTCATCTGCCCTGATTCCTCCCAACCTCCCCCCATTTATCACTCCTTTCTCTCTTTCCTGACGCACTCCTCCGCCGCCCCGCGTCGTTTATCACGCCCGGCGGAATAGAGTTTCTCCAGCTGTCAATTTAGGAAATGGAGTGACGGGAGCGACCCCCCGGGACCTCGCGCTAATCTGGGACCGCGGCCTGGCGGGAAAACGGCGCACGTCTCCAGCAGCAGGTCCCTCCCTCGTCCACGCGGGCATCAGTTACCGGAGCCTGGTGCAGTCCGACCCGGCAGGGAACGCGATGCTAATGAAAGGTAAGAGGTCACGCACATGCTCCAAACTCCAAACTGAAAGAAACACTCCAGTGTGGTCCACTTATCTACTCTTGCATCCTCGACGGCGTTCAATACCCTCGTAAAAACCTCCCGATGGCTTCTGGCAGTATGAAATGCCATCAAAGATGGCAACGTTGCAAAGTTATGCCCCTAACGACTAGCGGACATCGTAGCGCATGTGGTGAGCAAGACCTCCGGGGCCAGCGGGACGGGCTGTGTGTGCCACAGGAGGCCAACGCCTCACACACACTCTCTCACTCACTCACTGAGTACACACTTTCTCAATCATTTGCACCTTTTAAACTGTGAAAATAAGTCCCAGAATTTCGCCTATATACACAGTCTGGGGGGAGCAAAATAACAACAATCCAACCGATAGTAAAGCAGATGTCCTGTTTAGAATATTGGGGATTTTTTTATCTGTTCTACTCTCATCATCACAAGAAGCATAACACCTTGTACAAACCTGAGAATAAAACAAAATCTGTGGTTTTCTGCAGGAGCAATTCAGTTAAATAACTGTAAATAGCTAAATAAATCTATGGAAATTAAAGTTTGAGTAAAAACTGTGAAGAATCTCAGCAGGACTTTTTTTCCTTGAACGGAACCGATTATGTATTTGTGTATCTGAGGGTGTTTATTAGAAAATTCAAAGTGGCAGCTTCAGAGTAGAAAAAGAGTGAAACTAGGGGAACCATTTGAGGAATTTCGATGTGTATTGTCCACATCCATCTTCCACTACAGTGTGTCCACTGCGATGGGACGCCAGCACAACGTTTGTCTGTGTGGGACAGTCCAGCGATGGCCATAGCGCGGCAGTTATTCCACCGGACGGCCACTTGTAATCACCCTTGTGGTTTAAAAAGGTCGAGGGGTCAGAGGTTAGAGGAGATAAGGACCCCGGGGAGCGTCATAAAACACTTCGGCGCTCGTTTGTCTTGCCGAGGCTCGATGTCTCTCATCCGTCTTGGTTAGGAGAGGTTTTTCCTTTAATAGCCGCCTGACGTCAGAATCCCACGTCGACGAGGACGAGCCTTGCCAGGTTGGGGATATTTTTATCGTTGCTGACTGCGTGTTTGGGGCGTGAGGGCGCTGAATATTTGTGCATCCTTCACAAAAAAAAACAAACAAAAATAAAATCCGTCCAGGCTTGATGCTGTCAGCTCATTTCCCGCTGGTACGAAAACGTTTCGTAGACGTTTTGTGGACGTTTGGGAATCTCCTCTGGCTGTTTACAGTTTGGGGAGCCAAGCACAACAACAAACGCCATGATGGGTATTAAACAGGGTTTGTTTCCAGAGGCATTTGATCACAAAAATATTGATTTAATGGATTGGGGTTAGGGTTAGACTTAGGGGCAGGGGGCAGCTACCCGCAGTTTTTTAGCGCCGCCCTAGTGGCTGCCTGGAGCATTTTCAAAAATGTATGAAAATGGATAAAGATGGGAGGAAAAAAAATATATTTTTTGTTTAACATGGTTTTTCTGGGAAGAAAAATGTGACACAAATATCCTTGACATTTTTCAATGTTGTAAAGATGTTAAAAATAATTATTTAATTTATCAAAAAGGCTTATATAAGGCTATTTAATTTTTTTGCTGCTCCAGACAGATTTGTTTTTTGCTTTTTTGGTTCAATATGGCTCTTTGAACATTTTGGGTAATATGTAACCTTGCCACCCGACACAATGGTGTTTCAACCTGACTATGTTATATGTTCATTTCAAAGATGGAGATCAGCTAACTCTTTGCGTGAAAAGTTAGCTAGCGGCCCGGTTCACCTACTCCGCGTCTACTCTGTGTTCTCTTTTTAAGTTGGCGCACTTGATTTGTACGCGTGCCAAATAAAGCCCAGCCCGACTTGCTCCTCGGCGGGTGGCGCCGCTATTAACCAAAAGTTTCTGGCTTTCAAAGTCAAAACACACTTCGGAGCGCAGGGTGGCAACAGCGGCTGCTCGCACTCATCCGCATTGGATTCGGGAATTTGGCAGCGCAGAAAGGAACAATCAAATGGCCGACAAAACAAATGAGATTCCCCAACATTAGGCGGGCGAGTAATTACATTTCCTATGTTGGGGGCCTTTTTCCCTAACACGCCCCGCCTCCGTCGGTCCAAAGTGGGAGCCGAGGACGAAGGAGCGGAGCAGGAACTCTGCATACGCTGCCGCCGAGACCTCACATCGAGTGCGTCTGCAAACCGCATTACAGGTGGAAACGCTTCGGGAGACGTCTCGCAAACATTAATCCCATTTGTGTCCCGGCCCATTTCCAACATGGCGGCCGCCGCTCCTCGTGAAATGAAGGAGCGGAGCCGTCACGACGCGGGCGCAGGGGCCGCGCCGACGTGGCCCGAGGAGTTGGTGGACGCAACAAAGGAGACGTCAACACCGGCGAGACATCACAAAAGGCGGAGAAAAAGGGCGGGTGATTCGATGAAAATGTTGGCGGCAAACAGGGGGAGGAGGAGACGGAGATGGCGAGGAAAACGAGGGGGCGTAAATATGTTTGGCAAAGAAGCCGAGTGATTTAAGAGGAATTTATGTGACGACACGCTGAACGTTTGATGCCAGATCCTGGCAGACGCAAATGTGATTGATAGCTGGCAGAAACAGATATAATTCTGTGCGATTAGGACTTAAGCCCGCGATGAGTTTGAAAGCCGTGAACCGTCATGGCGAAATAAACCGGTTCAAAAATGTGACGCACAAATATTATTGCAAAGAAAACATTAATTATAGAGATGATGAGACATTTTTTGAAACAGCATGGTACTTAGGAGGAATCTAGCAACACATTTACTACGCAAGTCCTCCCTGACATAGCCAAACGCAGAGGAGAAGGATGCTCTTGGTTTTTAAAGGTGACACGGGACGATTCTGAAATCCACCTAGAAACAGGGGAAGCAGTAAATCCACCCGCAGTCTGGCACTCAACCGGAGTGTTCGTGTTTTATGACTCCTAAAACTGGATTTCGGCTCAATATTAACATTTACTTAAAAAAAATGCAAGTTACAGAACGCAGCTGCGAGCGGGGCTGCCTGAAGGGAAATACTACCCTCTAGTGGCCAGAGAGGGGAGTACACAGAGTGGGAGGGAAAGGCTGCCCATTAACTTGAAGGCGGGAAATCAGACCAGAGCGCTAAAAAATACAGTTTACGACCGAATCACTGGAGTCTCATTAGCACTATTACTACTGTTATTACTACAGACTGCCAAATTAATCAATTTATTCCCCCGTTAAAGCAGGATGACAACTCTAACTGACAGTTCTGGCTCTTCAGTTACTTTCTACCAATTACGGGATGGAAAAAAAACAAAAGCACTGAAAGCTCAAGGTAACAATGAACTACTGTCGGATGAACTAATCAGATGATTTTGCGAGCAACGCGAACTTTTCGCTCTCATGTACTCCTCTGGCTCTTTTCTTTCCTCATCCCCTCTTTGCGCCTTTCCCTGTCAGCGTCCCCCGCTTAGGCCTCTGTCAGCTGAATGACATATGCCACCCACTGGCCGTCTCTGCTCGCTCTCAGCGTTCTCCTCCTCGGTCACGTCCAATTAGCCATCCCCTAAACACTCTTTCTCATTAGGCCGGCCCATAATCCACTCATCGGGTCTTGATTTGCCAAATAAATCACGCTCTTTTTTTTTTTTTTTATCCCTCCCCCAGACCGTTGGCCGCCGCTGTCTTTTTAAGCTCCGTCTCTCCCTCAGCCTCGTTAAGCCTGTCCCGAGTTTCTACGGCGACAGTCTCCGCCGGGCCCTCTGATTGGACGTGGCAGCCGGCAATTTGCATGCCAGCCTATTTCTCTTCATCATTGGGCCTCTTTCTCACTCGCGCGCCGGCTACCTCTCTCGGCCGCCCTCGCTCTCTCCCTACGCCAGAAGAATAGAGAATAACTCAGCAACTGACGGCAGACGGCATGCACGTCCTTGTCCTACAAGGTTACGAATCCATTTCATCTGTGCAAGAGAGGAGTGAATTAAAATAAATGATGGCTGGACATTTATTGCATTCTGGGGGTGAAGGAGGGATTGGAGAGGAGAGGCACAAGTTGGGGAGCGAAACTTGCGTCGCGTACGTAGCCAGACCGGTCGCTGGGTTTGATATTGACAGCAGCATAATACTAGTCCACCGAATAAAAGGCAAGACGGAGTCGGAGGCGAGGACGGCGGGACGCAAGCGTCCTCGAACGGCGACCAGCGGCTGGCGGACGCGTCGCGCTAGTGCCCGAACCCCACGGCTGTTGATATATGGCAGTTACAGAGCAACATAAAGATCATCTTTCTAAATGTTGAGGCCAATAAAACACCTGGAGACGTTGTGTAGTGGTTAAAAAAGTGGTTGTGAACCTCCAGATCCGAGTGAGGATCTGTGAGACTCAGTATAATAGCGGAACTAGCATCGGATTTATACAAATACTTCCAAGGTACCCACTTATAAAAACAAAATAACCCCACAAGTTTAGGTTATTTCGAAACTAAGGCAAAATATTACAACCATGTGATGTTACTGAATGTTTCCTTTTAATTTTGGCACCACTGTGGAAATATTTTACTACTACTAGCAAGAATATTTTAGCTAACAAAACTTGCCACTTTGCCTAACTAACATTGCTCTCAATCTTGTTTGTGCTGTTAGCCTCCATGAGCTACAAACCGCCACTGTAAACAAAGAAATACTACGCAAAAATATTCAAAACTGGTGCTTAAATGTGTGTTGATGTGTTTATGAGTAATATTAGTGGTCATATTATGTTTATGAGTGTTTATGTGGTTTAGAAATGATTTGCTGCGCCAGGTTCTGTCCCATTTGTAGGAAACAAGCAGGTGCTAGCAGTTAGCATGACATGGCAGCTAACATATGCAAATTAGCTGTGATTTTGGTCTCCTTTAACGCTCCTGTTGTCACATGCAATTCACATGGTTGGTGAACGCAGACAAAAATTATATTACGCAATTATATTGTGTCAACACTGTCTGACGCTAACCAAACGCCAAAATGTCATTAGCTGCTTCTTCCATTCAAACTGACTTTGTTGATACAGACTCGGAACGTGGCCGACGAGCCGCCATTTGCTTTTCCAGCTCAGCCCGGGAGCGTCGTGACACAAGGTGAGGGCTCATCGGACGCCGACGGTCAACCGCTGCGCACAGCTTCACATCGCTAGAAATACATCCCGGTACCCGAAGGAAGCCTTCCTAAGTGACCACAAAGCTATCAATATGTCTGCCTCGTGACATC
>OMPJ01038492.1:0-10203 GCA_900312935.1 Carapus acus | reverse complement strand
CAGCAGTACTTAAGACGACATAAAGACAATATCATAAAAGACTGAACTTCAGTACTTCAGTTTTTACTCTGAGAACCGCTGCGCATACACATCACATTTTTCATTATCTTAGCATATCTGTAAACTTTCACAAAAGTCAATGCAAATTTTTGGCAGGACTTAAATTAAAGCACTTGCTCTGTGTCATTCAAAAATCAAGCTTGTCATCAGTTAATCTACTAAGCATGAAAAGAGACACAGAAGGTTGGCACTTCTTCCCCATTGTATTTTATGTGAGTACTTGCAAGTAACTGAGTGACAGCTAGGCTATATGTACCCTTAGATGTGTCTTTACATTTGACATCGACTGTTTCGACGTCGACAGCACCTTCACTGCTGGCAAACACTCTTTGCATTGTACAATAATGTTCGGGCTCTCTCAACAAAGTGGTGTTTGTGTTTCCAACTCAGGAAGATAATTTTCAGCGCCTCCGACATGTTGCTGAGTCTGACGCTGACTGAATGGCACATGACCAGAGACAGCCAATCAGAAGCGTCAGTGTCCAACTTGCAGTTTTGGAAGGAGGATGTTGACTATTTTTCAAATGTAACTAAAATTGTAATCATGGAAATTTCCAAAAGCAACTGTAATTTAATTACACATTTTCTCCCTGTAATGTAACGGATTACAATTATGTAAATTTTGTAATCTAATTACATAACATCGTTACATGTAATTTGTTATTCCCCAACACTGCTGACTACCTGATAGTGAGGCCGCAGTACGTTGGGTTCAAGAGCTGTGTCTCCAAGATGGTCAGGAGTGGCACTGGTGCTCCACTAGGGACTGTCTTGGCACCTTTCCTTTTCACACGCTACACCTCAGACTTCAAGTACAATGCTGAGTCCTGCCACATGCAAAATATTCAGAAAATACAGCTATTGATGAGTTTATCAGGAATGGGCAGGAGCAGGAGTACAGGGACCTTGTTGATGCTTTGAAGTACTGTTGCAGTGAGAGTTACTTCCACCTGACCACAACTAAAACCAAGGAGATGGTGGTCAATCGCTGCAGAGAGGGGTCTCATCTGCCACTGCTCTCCACACTGGAGGGACGAATGTGGTGCACTGCCACAAATATGCAGGAGTCATCGTAGATGGTAAGATGGTCCCCGAAAATGGATGCCCTCTACAAGAAGGTGCAGAGTTGTCTGTTCTTCTTGTTGTCACAAAACTTTTGATGTCTGTGTGAAAATGATGACCATGTTCTACCACACCATGGTGGCGAGTGCATTGATCTTCAGTGAATGAACAAGACAACAAACAGAGGGGCAGCCCCGGTGTCTGGCTTCTGTCACTGAGCAGCAGAGAGCGGCGTCATGGAAGATCCTTTGTCCCACAGCAATTAGACACCTCTGTTCAACACCTCTTGAATTTTAACTGAAATTTCTATCAGTCTGACTGGAAGTGTGTATGCTGTTCTTATTTTTGATTTTTGTTCGATGAGCCGCCGGACCTTTGAATTTCTCATTGGGGATCATGAAGGTCGGTCGGTCGGTCTGTCGGTCGGTCGGTCTGTCTGTCTAACAATAACAATTATTCAGATAAGAAAAGCATAGAAAATAAACTGACAGTTTTACCAAAGCCTTGATCTCACTCCACAAATCCATTGAATTCTTCATGATCTGTCAAGTCAAGTCAATTCAATTTGTAAGAGCCAAATCATAACAGAAGTTATCTCAAGTCGCTTTTCAAGATAGCACAGTGAAGCGCAGAGAGAGAGGAGATCAAGGAAGGGAAGGAGAAGAGAAAAGCATAGTGTGTCATCTAATTCAGGTCGCATGGTTTTGTCTAAGTATAAGCTTAATCAAAGAAGATTGTTTTTAGCCCACTCTTAGAAATCATGGGGGTATCCATCTCCCAGACTAAAGCTGGAAGATGGTTCCACAGGACAGGAGCCCGATAGCTAAAGGCTCCACCCCTATTCTACTTTTATTGATTTTAGGAATCACCAGTAACACACAAGCTTGGCAAGCTATCAGCTAGCTGGTTCAGTACCAAGGTTCAGGACCACAAGCAGATAGGCGGTAACATATCTGACCGAGGCAAGTACCTTTACATACGTCAATGGCAAGTTGTGGGCAGATGTGACGGAGAGGATCCGATCACTTTCTGAAATAAAACATTGTTCAGAATCAGTAAATAAAACAGAAAGAGTCTGTATTCTTTGCCCTGCGGCCCGACACCTATTGACCCACGCCACTGAGTGGGGAGCAGGGGAAGCAGTGGACCCCCTGAAAAATTATATTTCCCCCCACTCCCCAGTTTTACACTCAACAAAAATATAAACGCAACACTTTTGTTTTTGCTCCCATTTTTCATGAAATGGACTTAAAAATCTAAAATTCATACCAGATACACAATATTACCATTTCTCTCAAACATTGTTCACAAATCTGTCTAATGGTGTGATAGTGAGCACTTCTGCTTTGCTGAGATAATCCATCCCACCTCACAGGTGTGCCACATCAAGATGCTGATCTGACATCATGATTAGTGCACAGGTGTGCCTTAGACTGCCCACAATAAAAGGCCACCCTGAAATGTACATTTTTTTTGTGCTTTATTGGGGGTCTGGGGACTCAGAACCAGTCAGTATCTGGTGTGACCACCATTTGTCTCATGCAGTGCAACACATCTTCTTCGCATAGAGTTTATCAGATTGTCAATTGTGGCCTGTGGAATATTGGCCCACTCCTCTTCAATGGCTGTGCAAAGTTGCTGGATATTAGTGGGGACCGGTACGCGCTGTCGTATATGCCGTTCAAGAGCATCCAAAACATGCTCAATGGGTGACATGTCCGGTGAGTATGCGGGCCATGCAAGAACTGGGACATTTTCAGCTTCCAAGAATTGTGTACAGATCCTTGCAACATGGGACCGTGCATTATCTTGCTGAAACATGAGGTGATGTTCATGGATGTATGGCACAACAATGGGCCTCAGGATCTCATCACGGTATCTCTGTGCATTCAAAATGCCATCGATAAAATGCACCTGTGTTCTTCGTCCATAACAGATGCCTGCCCATACCATAACCCCATCCCACCACCACCATGGGCCACTCAATCCACAGCATTGACATCAGCAAAGCGCTCACCCACACGGCGCCACACACGGTGTCTGCCATCTGCCCCGAACAATGTAAACCGAGATTCATCCGTGACGAGAACACCTCTCCAACGTGCCAGACGCCATCGATTGTGAGCATTTGCCCACTCAAGTCTGTTACGGTGACGAGCTAGAGTTAGGTCAAGACCCCGATGAGGACGACAAGCATGCAGTTGAGCTTCCCTGAGACAGTTTCTGCAGAAATTGTTTGGTTATGCAAACCATTTGTTTCAGCAGCTGTCTCAGTGGCTGGTCTCAAACGATCTTGGAGGTGAACCTGCTGGATGTGGAAGTCCTGGGCTGGTGTGGTTACATGTGGTCTGCGGTTGTGAGGCCGGTTGGATATACTGCCATATTCTCTGAAACGCCTTTGGAGACGGCTTATGGTGGAGAAATGAACATTCAATGGACAAGCATTGGTTGACATTCCTGCTGTCAGCATCCCAATTGCACGCTCCCTCAATGCTTGTGGCATCTGTGGAGTTTTGCTGTGCGACAAAACTGCACATTTCAGGGTGGCCTTTTATTGTGGACCCCTCATCCTTCGTCACCAACTCCAGAAGACGGTGGAAAGTCCAGTGCCCACCCCATGATTTTCAGTGGCCCCATCTGGCCAGCTCAATGAAAAAATTCTGGAGGCGCTACTGGTGTCAGCACAGAGCACACAAACTTTGCTCCCCCTTCCCCTCTTGTGTTTAGATGGTGGGCCGCGTCACATGACTTAGAGGCGCAAACAAATAAGCAACTTGCCGGCTCAGGTTTATCCGCTCATGCACAGAGAAAATACAGCAGAAGAATGGGAGAGAGGAAGAGGAGCACAGTGTGCCTCTATTTTCAGGCCGAAAACAAGACAACAGCAAAATGTGGGATTTATAAAAAGCTAGTCAGGCATTGTGGAAACACTACCAATTTATATAAACATGTAAAAAAAACATCCAAAAGAAAACATGGAGCTACAAAAATGGAGGGGAGAGGGAAGAAAAGTCATGTTAAGGTTTTGATGTATCATTTATCGTTTTGAAATGTGAAATTGAGTGACTGGCACTTTTTATTCAAGATTTTTCAGAAATGTTTTGATGACAAAGCTTTTTTTAAAATTCAATTACAGCCTTTGTCCTAGTCAGTGACATGCAGTCAGGGGAGGCAGGTGAGGCTGTGCCTCCCCTGACATCATGAGAGGAAAAAGAAACAAAATAATGAAATAACACAAGTATTAATATTTGTCCTCTGGACTATGATTTTGGTGTGGTTCTTAATGTATCTTGACCATTTTTACAGTAAAAATTGCAGAAAGTTCTGTATTTCCGGCTTAAACAAACGGAGTCTCCTTTGGAGACGAGAGGTGAGGCTCGGCTGAGCCGTGCCTCCCTACAGATTGCGCAATCACTCACAAACTGGATTGAGCGCGTGCAAATGGCGCGTGCTTGTTCCCACCTCTGTGTATGTTTCCAGTATGATTGTTGAGGACACTTTAATGTAATAAAAGTATACGTCTTCTTTTCCATGGTGTTCAGTAACGTATTTCACGTATGTGTGTAATATTTACATCTCATTGGTATGACATAAATCCACAGGGAAAATGCTTGCTTTGAGGCAGGCAGTACCTCTGCCTCAGGAAGCCAGGTCACGGTGAACTCTAACCCGTGTGCAAAAAGTAAACACAAGAAGTGTGCTGTGAAATTTTGAAGGAGTTGTATGGGTGTGTGGAGTCATTTGTTGCTCTACAGGCAGCTTTCTTCTCTAGGAAGCAACAGGAGAAAGAGACTATTTTAGAGTTCTCTCTTTCTCTGATAGGTCTCATGGAAAGGGTGAAGCAAAGTGCCCCTTCCACCATGCCAAATGCTGAGGCCCTCCTATGAGACCAGTTTGCTGAGCATGACAGTTTACTGCGCCGTGAGCTGAGGCAATTCATGCGTAGGCAGCCGAACTCTACTTTGCTTGAAGTTAGAGCAGAAGCTATCAGATGGGAGCGGAAAGGTCTACCCAGTGGTGCGCGCAGTCGCCGTCAATCCCTCCCTTTAGTCTGTGGTGTCCAGTATGGTGTTCAGTTCATTCCTCAGGCCGCTGCTCAAGGGTCTGAGATGAGTCAGATGAGAGAGATGTTGTCACGTCAGCAGGTGCTGCTTAATCAGCTGGTGGCAAGCATTGCTCAGCTGCAGAGCTCTCGTTGGGACTATCGTCCACCTCGTACTGGCCCCCTAATCTGCAGGCGTTGTAATCAACCTGGACATTTTGCACGGGAGTGTGACGGAGTACGTGTTCCTCCTCGCTCCCAGGTTCCCTCACAACACCCCGCAAATGCAAATCGTCAGGCTCGCTCCACTTCCATGTCGGAAAACTAGAGCCCACCGAACTGCAGAGCCACAGTTTGGGTGGGGCCGCCACTGGCTCACAGGCTGCTTCAAGCAGCATAGATTCTTCTGGGCTGATTTCATCCTGTCCTCATTTAGATGTGGACATGGGTGGGGTGAGAGTTTCGTCTTTAGTTGATACTGGTTCCATGGTATCCACAGTTTCTGAGAGCTTCTTCCGTCAGCAGTTTGAGCCTTGGAGCCAGGAGCGCCTCCACGCCTGTCATTGGTCAGAGCTAAGAGCTGCCAACGGTCTTGAAATTCCTTTCCTTGGCTATCTGGAGCTTGATGTGAAACTTTGTGGCAAACTGATGCCCCGTTGTGGTGTCCTGGTACCTGCAAAAGTACCCGGTGTTTTGGGGATGAATGTTATCCGAAGGTGCTACACGGAGCTTGTCGTGCAGCACGGTGCAGCCTTGTTCTCTCAGCCTTGTGTCTCTGAGGGTCCCACACAAGTCCTTGTGGAACTGCAGAAGTGTCACCGTGCTAGCCTCCAACCCCCTTGGGACCACCCTGATTTGGCAAGGGTCAGGGGTAAGAAGTCCTGGAGGATCCCAGGGGGCGTTTCCAAGATTGTAGTGGCCACTTGTACTCAGCAGTATGCAGACTCCACTGTACTGTTTGAACCTTCTGACTCCGGGTTGCCTGGTGTTTTGCTTGTTTCTCCTGCCTTAGTGCGAGTGATCCAGGGCACTGTTTACATACCCATTTTGAACGTGGGCTAAACTGACGTGGTGTTGTACCTTCGCACTGCTGTTGGTACCCTGGACCGCGTAAACATTGTCAGCCTTCCTCCAGGGGTCACCGAAGTGCCCTCCGACTCGCGTCTCCCATTGTGCTGGTGAGAAAAAAGGATGGCAGTATCCGCGTGTGCGTGGATTACAGACAACTTAACAGCAAGACCCGACAAGATACATTCCCTCTGCCATGTATAGAGGAGTCTCTGGATGCTCTGTCGGGTGCTTGCTGGTTCTCCGCTCTGGACTTAGCCAGCGGCTACAACCAGGTGCCGGTCACCGAGGCAGATAGGCACAAGACCTTCTGTACCCCGTCCGGCTTGTTTGAGTGGAACAGAATGCTCTTCGGCTTCTGTAATGCCCCCAGCACATTCCAACGGTTGATGCAGCGCATCTTTGGAGACCAGCAGTGCAAGTCTTCATTGTTATACCTGGATGACATTGTGGTGTTCTCCTCCTCTGTAGAACAGCACTTGGACAGACTGAAGGTGGGGCTGGGGCGACTTCAGCATGAGGGTCTAAAGGCCAAGTTGAGCAAATGCTCCTTCTGTCAGAGAAGTACGCTACTTGGGCCATGTGATCTCTGGTGAGGGTGTTTCCACTGACCCGGGCAAAGTTGATGTGGTGGCCAATTGGCCCATTCCCACTACTGCCTTGGAGGTGTGTTCTTTCTTTGGCTTTGCTAGTTATTACTGCCGATTGGTGGAGGGTTTTGCAAAGCTAGCGGCCCCTCTACATCGGCTGGCAGCAGAGTGCAGTGGCACTAAAACTAGCTGCAAGCCAGGCCGTGGGATTCTACATGGTTGGAGTGACGAGTGTCAGCAAAGTTTCGACAGCTTGAAGGCTAAGCTCACCACTGCACCCATGTTGGTTTACGCCGACTTTTCCCTCCCATTCATCTTGGAGGTCGATGCAAGCTATGGTGATCTTGGGGCTGTTCTTTCGCAAACAAAGGCAGGAAAAGTGCGACCGATAGCCTACGCTAGTCTGTGTCTCAGCTCCACTGAGAGGAATACAGCAAATTACAGCTTGATGAAACTGGAATTCTTGGCCCTTAAGTGGGCCATGACGGAGAAGTTTAGAGAGTATTTGCTGGGGAATAAGCGTATTGTGTACACGGATAACAATCCTCTCCGCCATCTGTCTTCCGCCAAGCTGGCTGCCACTGAGCAGACGTGGGCTGCTCAGCTGGCTTCTTTTCACTTCGAGATGACGTGCCGGTCGGGCCGGGCCAACAGAAATGCAGACGCCCTCCACTGTCGGCACCCACCTGCCCCCTCTGACTTGGACGCCATGCTTCCAGGTATCGCCATACCTAAACCTCTGCAGCAAGCATTGGGTCGAACGACTGAGGCGGTACAGGCTTCCCTTACTGCCCTGCCGCAGCAGACCCCTGCTGAGCTTTGCACCGCGCAGCATACTGACCCCATCATTCAGCCACTGTTACTGTTCTGGGTTAACAGGCAGCATCCCAACAATGAGGAGCGTACACAGCTGTCTCGATCCACGCTAACCTTGCTTAAACAGTGGGACCGCTTAGTTGAAAAGGATGGGATTTTGTACAGGCCGGTGTTCCGCCCCGATGGTGCTGAAGCGGTGCTCCAATTGTTGTTGCCTAGCACGCTAACCGAGACTGTGTTGACGCAGGTCCACAAAGAGCATAGCTACCAAGGAGTGGAGCAAACACTGGCACTCTTGCGGTCCAGATGCTACTGGCCTGGTATGTCCATCGATGTAGCTCAGTGGTGCCAAACCTGCGAACGGTGTCAAGTTGCCATGGATGTTCACCCAAAGGCAGTCAGCCGTATGGGTCACCTGTTAGCTTCATGTCCCAATGAGATTCTTGCCATTGACTATACCACTCTTGGGCCTGCCCAGAATGGTATTGAGAACGTGTTGGTTCTAAGTGATGTCTTTAGCAAGTACACGGTAGCTGCCCCACCCGGGATCAGCGTGCTAGCGCAGAAGCTTAAGTTCTGGTCTCTGAGTGGTTCTACAAATTTGGTGTCCCTGCTCGTACTCATACCGACCAGGGATGGAACTTTGAAAGTACCCTGATTCAGCAGTTGTGCAGCCTGTATGGTGTGGTAAAATCATGCACTACCCCGTACCATCCTGAGGGGAATGGTCAGTGCGAGCGGTTTAACCGCACGCTCCACAACTTGCTGCATACCTTGCCTGTCTCCAGAAAAAGGGACTGGAACGCATGTCTACCCCACGTAGTTTATTGCTACAAAACCACCCCCCACCAGAGCACAGGGGAATTTCCCTTCCTCTTGATGTTCGGTCAGGAACCACGCCTGCCTATTGATTTCTTGTTGGGGAGAGTCGAGAGTCCTGTTGGTGGGTCGGTTTGTGAGTGGGTTCAAGAACATCAAGCCCGACTGCAGGTAGCATTCGAAGGAGCACGGGAACGATTGCAACAGGCTGCCAATTATCGCAGCCGAACCCACGACCAGCGTGTCTCTGCCCCGCTGCTGAGCAAAGGGCAATTGGTTTTCATGGGTGACTTCAGTGCAAGAGGCCATCATAAGATCAGAGATCATTGGCATTCTACAAGGTACCGGGTGCTACGGGCGCCCGAGCAGGGTGGCGTTGTGTACACCATTGCACCAGTAGACAATCCAACCCAGGTGAGGCACATCCACCGCCGTATGTTGAAGGCCGTGGTCAGTACGGACTCACCTGCTCCTGTTTCCCCCTAGCATTCACTCTCTGGGGAAGAGCCAGTTTCTGAGGAGTGCTCGTTTGATTACGACCTGGTGGTTCTTGGGCAGCAACCTGTCAGTGTTTCCGATGTGCCCTCCACTAACTCCACTGTACCAGGGGAGTCTGCAGTTACAGTGCTTGTGTCCACTTCAACTTCTGCCCCAGATTGTTCTCAGGATGGCCCATCAACAGCTCCGCACCTGACGCAACGGTGTCACCTGTCTGTGGCTCTAGCTCCAGCCCTACGGCCTTGCGCCGTACAGCACGGTCCACTGCGGGTCATCATTCCAATGTGCATCATCTTCCTTGTCCCACTGGGCGCGTTCCGGTCGTTCCTGCTTCTGTGTTCAACGCTGTGGTGGCTCTGTTTAGGCCTTGGAACTAGTGTCTGTCTTTTTCCATCGTCGGGACGACGATGCAGAGAGGGGGGGTAGAATGTGGCAGCATAGTGTATGCATCGCCCTAAGGTCCCTTGAACGCACCCTGATAGCTGGTTAACCTATCCGTGACCAGGTGCCCACATTTAAGATGGCCCTCTTCCTCGCTCTTCCTCTTCCGCAACACTTCCGGTGAGAAGCCGGCTTGGTTCGACCACAGCGTGTGTGCTGCTGTGTGTGCGTGCTGCTTTGTGCCGCTTCTGTGCTCCGTTTGGCAGTTGTGGTAAGAGTCCTTTCTCCCTCTTTCTGCGGGTGATGATAGCATTCCAGTGGCTAATGCTAGTGTGGTCATAGGGAACGCTGATGTCCGGCCCCAACGCCCTCTCGCCTTTCTCCCCTGGATGAGAGTGTGTGTGTGTCCGCCGATATACTTCTATCCATCCATCCATCCATCTTCTGCCGCTTATCCGGGGCCGGGTTGCGGGGGCAGCAGTCTCAGAAGGGAAGCCCAGACTTCCCTCTCCCCAGACACCTCCTCTAGCTCCTCTGGGAGGACCCCGAGGCGTTCCCGGGCCAGCTGGGAGACATAGTCCCTCCAGCGCGTCCTGGGTCTTCCCCGCGGCCTCTTCCCAGTTGGACATGCCTGGAATACCTCCTTAGGGAGGCGTCCGGGAGGCATCCGGTTTAGATGCCCGAACCACCTCAGCTGGCTCCTCTCGATGTGGAGGAGAAGCGGCTCTACTCTGAGCTCCTCCCGGGTGGCAGAACTCCTCACCCTATCTCGGAGAGTGCGTCCCGCCACCCTACGGAGGAAACTCATTTCGGCCGCCTGTACCCGAGATCTTGTCCTTTCGGTCATGACCCAAAGTTCATGACCAT